>JARHVA010001039.1:2227500-2417500 GCA_037957365.1 Torreya grandis | reverse complement strand
CTATTAAAAGTAATATGTTTGTTAACCAAATAACATATACAAATCTAGTTCAAAATAAACATCAAATATACCAATTATTAACACACAATATTCTAACATTACGTCCCCAACATGTGTAAGACTGCACAAAATATTTGAAACTAGTTTTTTCCTACCTTATAGGGCCCTCTGAGTGTGACCAGAGTGATCATGGATCCAATGGAGGCTACTGCCATTGGCAATGCCTCTAGGGACCTAAACTTGAATCTGATAGAGGACATTCCCTCCAAAAGATGGAAGAAAGCGTTAACAAGTGAAAATATGTGTTCCACTAAAAACATGTCAAGCCTCCTTGTCGAAAATGATTCCACTGAGGGTACGACCTTGACTATCCTGGATGATCTGGTTGAGGAAATCATGGCATCCATGGACCTTGTGTTGGTAGGTAAATTTTTCTTCTTCCATCCTAATATTGAGATGGTTAAGAAATGGGTATTGTCTCGATGGAGAATTAAAGGTAGTGTTTCAATCACTGCTATGGTAAGAGGCTTATTCCTATTTAGATTTATGAATAGGGAGGATATGATAGTTACTCTTACTAAAGGACCATGGCTGTATGGTCCACATTTGCTTGCCTTGTGTTTGTGGAAACTGGGATTTGACCCCAACTCGGACCTTAGTAAGTCTGCTCCTACTTGAGTAAGATTGCCAGGGTTCTAATTGGAATTCTAGGATGAATTTTTTTATATGGCTATTGGCAACTCTATTGGCCAATAGGTCATTGTAGATCATATAACTAGAACACAATCTAGATGTGTGTATGCTCGATTGTGTGTCAATGTCAAGATTAATTAGACCTTCCCCACGTCTATAGAGTTAAACTCTAAATATGGGACTTGGACTCAGCCGATCATAAATGAAAATGCTACCACTTTCTATCAAATATGTAAAAAAAGGACATATAATGACCCAATGTAAGGCAAAGCAAATGGGAAGGAAAGATGATTCCCCGGTTAAAGGTGAGGATTAGTCTCACAAACCTAGAAATTTTGGTAGTCAAGGAATGGGGGGGTAATGTGTAAAACCTTGATAATATTGAAAAGGTAAGGGATAAGGTTGGTAAGGAGGAGATCTCTGGTAATGGGGAAAAAACTATCCTAGAGGAAAATAATAAGAAGGTCTTGGACAATGATAGTTAGAAGGTTATAATAGACATATTTAACCCTTTAGATCAACAGACCAATATGTCTAAGGAAGGAGAAATATGAATCTAACTAATAGATGGGGATAATGTAGAAGGCAAAGTGTTAAGAGATGGTTAGGTGGAACTAACTCCAAAAATTGTAGTTACTGATGGAGAAGCAGCCTTACATTTAAGCACAGATATTTTCCATGCTCTGGAAGTCAGCAACCAAGCAGGCAATTATTTAGTAGCAGGTGAAATAAGACAAAATGGTAGTAGCAATGAACAAGAAGAATGGGTTACCCCAAAGAAAAATAACCAAAAAGGTAAAAAATCTATAGATGTTGGCACTGATCCCAAACAAGGGAGACCAACCCTAAGAGAAACAAGATAAAGAGAGATTGGTAAGGAGATTGCCAGTGGTAAACTAGAAAACACTAGAGACCCATCCCCTCAAATCCTCTAAATGAGAATTTTATCTTAGAACCTGAGGGGATTTAACAGTCCTTCAAAATAATTTGAGGTTAAAAATTACATTCTAGATAATAAATTAGATATTTTATTATTCCAAGAAGTCAAGATGAATGAGGAGAGTTTTAAGAAAATAGCCAACTACATATGGCCTAAGGCTGCTTTTTACATTAGTCCAGTTGAAGGGGCTTCAGGTGGGATTGTAACTATGTGGAATAGTGCTAAAATTTAGGGTTCTCTTATTGCTTATAATAAACATTTTTTGATTATCAACTTCTCTTTGTCCTCCTTGAACTGGTTGTTGATCAATGTCTATGACTTGAATAACAGAGCATTAAGGCAAAATTTATGGACAGATTTGAGCAGCTTCAAGATTAACTCCCATAACACTAGATGGATGTTAGATGGAGATTTTAACACTCCATTATACCCTTCTAAAAAATAAGGTGGGATTATTGATTACTCTGATAGCATGTTCGACTTTGCTAAATTTATAAATGATTGGGGACTGTTGGATATTGAATTGTAAAATCAAATTTTCACCTGGTCTAATAGAATAAGAGGAGATCAAATGATTCAAGTCAAGTTAGATAGATTTATTATCTTGAGTAATTGGAATGATTATCATAATATGCATGTGCAGGATTTTTATAGAACTATGTCTGATCATTGCCCAATCTTCCTCAGTTGGAGAGATCAGGGACAACATGGTCCTTTCCCCTTTTGTTTTGAAGCTATGTGGACCCAAAACAAAGACTTTAGATAAATGGTGGCAAATTACTATCTAGGTCACTCCTATGTTTAGATTAGTAAAAAAACTCCAGCATATCAAATAAGAGTTTATGGATGGAATAGATACAACTTTGGTCAGGTCTTTCATCAAAAGAAAAACATAGCTGGAAAAATTGCAGATATTCAACAGTGGATGGCTCAAGGTGATGATTCAGAAGCCACTTCTAAATAAGAGAATGTCCTAACTTCTGAATGGAAGAATCTTATGGATAGAGAAGAGGTTTTTTGGTAACAAAAATCTTGAGTTTAGTGGCTCAAAGAGGGTGACATGAACACGACCTTCTTTCATCTCTAGGCCATGAAACACAGGAAGGCTAACTCCATAACAAAGCTATGTTTGGATAATGGAAACATTATAACTAAAGATAATGAGATAGGGGAACAAGCCAGGGTATTCTTTCAGAATTTTCTCACTGAACAAAATAATGATGATGGGAATGATGAAACTATGAACCAATTCATTGATAAAATCCCCTGTTTGATAACTAAGGAAGATAATCTAGAGATGTTAAGGCCTATATTTGAGGAGGAAATCTATGATATTTTATTTTCTATGGGTGCATTCAAATCCCTGGGTCTTGATGGCTTCCCTCCTATATTCTTCCAAGAATATTGGGATATAGTGGGAGTGGATCTTACTACTACTGTACATGACTTCTTTAGATTAGGTACACTTTTGAAACAAGCTAATAATACTTTCATAGTACTTGTTCCTAAAAAGCCATATCTCACACACCTTATAAATTTTAGACCTATTAGTCTATGTAACACTATTTATAAGCTCTACACTAAAGTGCTGGTTATGAGGATCCAACCTTTATTAGACAAAATTATTTCCCCTACCCAAAAAGGCTTTGTCTTGGGCTGGTAGATTCTTGATGCTGTGATCACCACTCATGAGAATATTCATTCCATGGACAAGAGCAAAATCCCTGGTATGGCTCTTAAGCTAGACATTTCTAAAGCATATGATAGGGTCTCATGGACTTTTCTATTCCAAGTCATCAAAAAATTTGGGTTTAATGATAAAATGTCTCGCCTGATATGGAATGTTGTCTCTTCTACAAAATTTTTGGTTCTAGTCAATGGGGTCCCTAGAGGGTTCTTCTCTTCTTCAAGAGGAATCTACCAGGGGGACCCTCTCTCCCATTACTTATTCATCATAATGGTAGAGGCATTAGAAAGATACATACAAGCCAATATGGCCTCTAAACATTTAGTGGGCATCAAACCTGCCTCCTCACCTTTTCCTATGGTGGTGCAGTAGTTTATGGATGATACCATTCTTTTTGGCATCTCCTTAGTGATTGAAGCTAGGAGATGGAAGAATATTTTAAATAACTTATGCCATAGAGTCTGGGCAAAGCATAAATCTCCAAAAAAGCAATGTGTACTTCTTCAATACTCCTCATGACCTTAGATAAATAATCATTGACATACTTGAATATTCTGAATTTGTCCTACCAACTACCTATTTGGGTCTTCACCTCACGGTCAAAGAGGTATCTCCTAGTTTTTGGAATGGAATTTTTGAAATAACTCAGATGAAACTTCTTGTTTGAAAAGGGAAACTTCTCAGCAGTGCTAGCAAACTACAACTTCTTTGGGCCTCTCTTCAAGGGATTCCTACCTACTTCCTATCTCTCTTTGAAATTACTACATATTTTGCTGATAAATTGGAACAAATTCAAAGAAAATTCTTATGGATGGGACTGGAAGATAAACAGAGAATGTCTGTAGTCAAATGGGAAAAAGTGTGTCTTCTAAAATCACATGGTGGCCTCAATATTAGGTCTATTAGGAACATGAATAAAGCCCTTCTCTCCAAAATTAATTGGAACCTGATTCATAAAAATAATGATTGGGGGGAAATAATTTATGCCAAATATATGCATAGCACCGATGGTTCCAACTTTCTTCAATGGATGGGGTTACCCCAGGGATCTGTGATATGGAATAAAATGCTAAAAAGTAGAAGCCTTCTTAAGCAAGGAATTAGATGGAAACTAGGAAATGGCTAGCATATTAAATTCTAGAATGACATTTGGGTAAAGGATAAGGCTCTCATCACACAAGGAAACTATGGAGAGATTGCTGACATTGCTACTTGGTTTTTTGGAGATAGAGTCAGTGATTATATGGATAATAACAATGGCATGAGGAGCTAGAAAAATCTATTAGATTGCTATGTTCATTAGCTTGAGCTCTTCCCTAGAGTTTTGGAGATTTAGCAGTTGATTCAAGGGATCAGAATCCCTCTCTTCCTATGTGAATATGAACATTAGTGGTGGCTAGATAAGAATGGATGGTTCTCTATCAAGTCTGCTTATTAATTTCTGATTCTTGAGGCTCAGAATAAAGAGTTATGGAAAAAGGTTTGGAATATAAACTTATACCAAAAATTAACATGTTTTGGTGGGCTGTTGCTCATAAAAAAAATTTAACACAAGACAACCTTTAGAAGAGAGGGTTTACCCTAGTCAACAGATGTTATTTGTGCTGTTCAAAATAGGAAATAGTTTCTCACCTTTTCATTCACTATGATTTTTCCTGGGAACTTTGGGACATAATCCTAAATAACTTTGGTATTGAGTGGGTCTATAACTCTAACCTTAAGGAAGTTATCATCAACTAGAATCCTACCTTTACCCATCCCTAGCTCATGGAATTATGGAATCAAACTCTACCCTGTTTGAGTTGGATTTTATGGAAAGAGTGCAACCATAGAATTTTCAAGGACACTGCTAGAAATGCCTCTCAAGTGTTTCATTCTTTTGTTAAGACTCTTTTGGAAAGTGTCACCACTACCCATATTCATTCTACAGAGAAACCCCTAACTCAAGAAGAAGATAAAATTGTATCTAAATGGAAGGTTCTAAACCATATTCCTACTTATAATAATTCCAAAATTCTATAGAGACTTAATACTAAATGGATTCCCCCAAAGCTTAACTAGATGAAACTTAACTTTGATGGGGCCTCCAAGTCTGATGGTAAAGCCAATGGAGGAGGGATTATAAGAAATGACAAAAGATGGATGATTGTTGTCTATGCTAGTGGAATAGGCTACCAGAGAAATAACTATGTTAAAGTAATGGCTCTCTTGTGGGGGTTAAAATTGGCTATATCCCTAGGTATAAGGAACTTGAGTATACAGGGGGACTCTAAAATGGTCATCGATTCAGTTAATAAAGCATCAAATGTGGGAATTAAGCTAAAAGATATCATTAGGTATATCCAATTTCTTTTGCAGAAGTTTTCTAGAGTGGATATTTCACATATTTATAGAGAGGGAAGCAATGTTGTTGATGCTTGTGCCAATCTCAGCCAACAATTTTCAAATTGGCGATATTGGCGCCAAGTAGTTCATATCCCTTTAAACATTAGGGATATTATCCAAAAAGAAATGACTTGTTGAGGATGAGTTGGACTTATGAGAAGGATATCTCTTTTAGGCGGTCCATTTGGAGGGTGCCAACGTGGATCTCAGAGTTTGATGCCTATTGTACTCTTTTGATAATCATTCTTGACATATTGTAACAAGGTGTTAAGGTACATAGAATTCATTATAGAGATCACTAGGAAATGATTTTTAAGCATGGGAGGATTAAATGTCATCTCTGCATGATATTCTGAATTATGTGCTATCACATTATCATTATGCATATTCAGGGGCAAGGGCTTATAACCACTTCAACTACGAAGGTAAAAATTGGTGAGTCTACAAGTCTGGTCTGTAAATCCAAAATGGGGGGAGATAGAATTTGAATAGAACCAGTCTCCTGCTATGAGTTTAAAGATAACCCATTGGTTTGGCACTACTACAAAGAGGGGGGGATTATCCCTTACCTGGAGAGGCTCAATGGGTTTGATGAAAACCTGTCTGAGCAATCATGAGGTCTTGGTTAAATAGGCAAGTCAATGTTGTAGGAATTAGCTTTGAGATTTTTGAAAAGGTGATAGCTATGGCTACAAGCATGTCCATGTAGGGGATGAAGCTACAAAGGAAAACAAAAATCATGGACCTCTCCAGCCATAAACAATTTTTGGGAGAAGGTGAAGAACTTGTTCCTTACCAAGGAGGATTCAATCAAGATAAATTACCTAAGACATGGGATAGAGTGCTCTTCATCCTCACAAAGTACTTCACACTTGAAGGAAGATTCACTAGGTTCTATAATTATCATCTCCCCCTTTTAAATCACTTTAGGCATAATGCTCTCATCAATTTTCCCTTTTATCTGCTCTCCTCCCTAGAACATTCTATCCTTAGGGTGAGAGAAAAAATGGCAAAAAAAATTGATATGAATCTTATCCCCCTCCATCAGGGCTATTAGGTTGTGGAGCTAAAAGCTTCAACTTGTTGTAGATATGGAGGAGGTTGCTGAGTTCCAGAGATACCAGTGTCGGCAGTGGGACCGACATCGGTCAGATTTAGTGCAGAAGGCAACTGGCATTGGCAAGAAGTTAGCCAATGTCGGTCACCTCCAGTCAGACAGGGACTGACGTCAGTCACCTGTGTGTTTTAGAAATGTTCATTGCACGAATAGTTAGTTTGTTAAATTGATTGTTTGCATGTAAAGGCTACTTTGAGTCTTGAGCTGCATGTCTATTATTAGTAAATTAAGAGTCTAAGTTATTGTTTAAGTCTGGGATCTATTTATAGACCCATTGGCATGTATTTTAATGATGATCTGAAAAGGAAGGCAAGGAAGATCCTTCCATTGTAAGATCATTGAGTTGCAGGTTATTACAAGCTCATAGGAGATCTACATGTGTAAGTATGGTCTATTGAATTGCAGGTTGCAGGTTTATGGGAGATCTACTTGAAGTACTTTAGAGTGGTTGGTGTACTGGCAGGGTTATTACTGACTAGTTGGAGAGGTGAACACCAATTCTATGTGTGAGTTGTGTGTTGGGACCATTTTTGGTAGGAGAGTGAACTTTTGAAGAAGAACTACTGTACACTTGAGGTGTGGGAAGCCTCTGTAAGGTGGAAGAGCATGGCATCTCTTTATTGTATTATTTTTTGTATGAGTATTAATACAATATTGTGTATTGTCTCTCATATTCTATGCTATTTGTGAATTCTAGTTACTTGTACTTCTGGATATTTCTGCATGCTTAATTGCTTATATTTGGTAATCATATTGTGCTCTTTCTGAGGAGCAAGATCCTAACAAGTGGGATTAGAACATGTGTGTTTGTTCTAGATTCCCCATCAACTAGTATCAGAGCTTTTGGTTGGGATACTAATAGGTTGTATCAGATCTGGTTAGTGTGTGTTGATTATAGGTTACTCACAGGGGTTTCTGTTTGAGTGGGAGTAGAGCAATGGCAGAAGACAATAAGCTACAAATGGAGAGCTTTAATGGCAATAAATATCAAATATGGAGGATGCAGATTGAAGATTATCTGTATCAGAAAGATTTGTACTTACCATTGGGTGGGGTTGATTGCAAGCCCCGAGATGTGAAGGATGAAGAATGGGAGGTTCTTGATCGGAAGGCTCTGGGATCTATAAGGTTGAGTCTTGCATCATTTGTGATTTCCAACTTATCACAAGCTAAGACAATGGTAGAGTTGATGGAATTTTTGGCAAATTTATATGAAAAACCCTTAGCTTTGAATAAGGTATTTCTTATGAAGCAATTATTTAATTTGCAAATGTTGGAAGGTGGATCTGTACATAGTCATCTTAGTGATTTCCATGGTTTGGTAAACCAGTTAAATTTAGTCAATATTGTTTTTGATGATGAAATTAAGGCTCTCTTATCTTATGCTCATTACCTAAAAGTTGGGAGAATTTGGTAATGGTAGTTAGTAATACTGCATCTGATTCAAAAATCTTAAAAGTGGATGATGTTGTGAGTGTAATCTTGAATGAAGATATACGCAGGAAAAGCACAGGGGAATCATCAAGAAATGCTTTGAGTGTGGAAGGAAGAGGAAGGCAAAGAGAGAAGATCAAGCATGGGAGATCAAGGTCCAAGATAGGTAGGAGATCCAAGTCCAGGTATGGCAGAATAACCTGTTGGAAATGTGGAAAGCAAGGGAATTTAAAGAGAGATTGCAGGTCGGGTGAAGATCAGCATGAAGGACATGAAGAAGAAGCAGATGTTGTGGATTACATTGCACAAGATGCTCTGGTATGTTCCTTAGATAAATTAGAATATTGGGTTTTAGATTATGGTGCCTCTTTTCATGCATCCCTAAATAGGTAATTTTTTCATGAGTATGTCCAGGGAGACTTTGGAGAAATTTGTTTAGGGGATGGTAAGCCTTGTCAGATGGTTGGTAAAGGGAAAGTAAAACTGAAATTGCAGATAGGTAACACATGGGTGTTGAAGGAGGTCATGCATGTCCCAGTTCTGGAGTAGAATTTGATTTCTATAAGAAGTTTGGGTGATGAGGGTTGCACAGTAACTCTCACAATGGACTCTTGGAAGGTTACCAAGGGTGCACTTGTTGTAATAAGAGGTAAGAAAGTAGGTATGCTTTATCTATCTACTTGTATTATTGATTCTCTTTCTGGGTTATCTACTTCAGTTGTAGATTCAAAGATGTGGTTTAATAGGCTTGGTCACATGAATAAGAAGGAGATGCATGTTCTTGAGTCTTTCGGATTTGAAAAGCATGAATTGAGATTTTTGTATGCAGAAGAAGAAAGTGATGTTTCTTGAGAAATCTGATGTTAGTGACAAGAACAGGAAAGCCTTGGTTTTCAAGGAGAAGATGACATATAGAGATTAGTCACAAGGGCTAAAGAATTCTGAGTAGAGTAAGGGTGATTTGGACAAGGGTTTGATCCAAAAGGAGCTCACGGGTAGAAGTCATTTCTCACAAGAAAAACACAGAGATCGACGTCAGTTAGAAAACTGGCATTGGCATCCAGACAGGGACCAACATCAGCTATGTGTAGCCCAACATCAGTGACTCAAGGTAGATAAACACCAGCATCAGTCAGGGGGAACTGACATCAGTGATGAGGCAGTCACATGGAACTGACATCGGTCGGGTGCAGACTGAGATGTGACTGGCATCGGTCACTGAGATAGAGTTTGGGCAGATAGCAAGCTATCAAGGAGTCTCAAGCACCCATATGGAGGACTTAAAGGGTAAGTAAGCCTCAAATTCATCATTTCCCTTCTTTACACTACTTGTTGCTCACTCATGGTAAAGAACTAAGAAGTTGTTAAAGAAGCAGAGCAGGTAGATCCAGGAAACAATGGGAGCTTGGCATGGATGAGGATGTGATTCTTTGGAGAAGAACCAAATGGGAGTTTTTGGTGGAGTTGCCAGCTGGAAGGAAGCACTAAGAGATGAATGGATGTTTAGGATAAAGAAGAGTGGAAATGGATACGTGAGATGGAAGGCCAAGGTATATGGTCTTGAATAAGCTGCGGGACAATGGAGGTTTGATCATTATGTTTCTCTTTACCAGGTTGGATAATATTAGCTACATTATCCTATTATTGTATGTTGTGCTTGTAGCAGGGTTATAGATATAGGGAGTTTTTGAACTAAAGGTAAAGCTAATTCAGAAGTATGTCATGAGGAATCTAGGAGCAAAAATATTCTTTGGCATGAGTGTGTTCTAGGGACATGGAAGGTCACAGGTTGACTTTGTTTCAGGATGATTGTGTGAGACCGGTTAGCACGCTAATGGTTGGATAGTTCTATGAACAGTGTCTTGATTCACATGATGAGGTTAAGTGCATGGTATGTACTAAACTTGAGTTTTCCCAAGCAGTGGGAGTTATCAAAAAGTTAGGAGCCAATCTGGGAAAGAAGCACTGGAGGGCAGTTCAGTGGGTTCTCAGGTATTTGAGAGGGACCAGCAGCAGGTGCACATGCTTTGTAGGGTCAAGTTCTTTTCTACATGGGTTTGTAGATGCGGATGTGGCAGGTGATTTGGATGATAGGAGGTGTACCACAGGTTTTGTGGTGGTTGGTCTTCAAGGGTGATCTTGAAGAGGGATACAGTGCCAGGAAACAAACTAGATTGTGTATAGGTATAGGTACAGGTATAGTTACAGCTATTTATCTCCAAGTGGGAGATTGTTAGGTTGTGGAGCTAAAAGCTTCAACTTGTTGTAGACATGGAGGAGGTTGCTGAGTTCTAGAGATATCGGTGTTGGCAGTGGGACCAACGTCGATCAGATTCAGTGCAGAAGGCAATTGGCATCAGTAGGAAGTTGATCGATGTCGGTCACCTCCAGTCAAACAGGGACCGACGTTAGTCACCTGTGTGTTCTAGAACTGTTCATTACATGAATAGTTAGTTTGTTGAAATGATTGTTTGAATGTAAAGGCTACTTTGAGTCTTGAGCTATGTGTCTATTATTAGTAAATTAAGAGTCTAAGTTATTTTTTAAGTTTGGGATCTATTTATAGACCCATTGGCATGTATTGTAATGATGAGCTGAAAAGGAAGGCAAGGAATATCCTTCCATTGTAAGATCATTGAGTTGCAGGTTGTTGCAAGCTCATAAGAGATCTACATGTGTAAATATGGTCTATTGAATTATAGGTTGCAGGTTCATGGGAGATCTACTTGAAGTACTTTAGAGTGCTTGGTTTACTAGCAGGGTTATTACTGACTGGTTGGAGAGGTGAACACTAATTCTATGTGTGAGTTGTGTGTTGGGACTATTTTTGGTAGGAGAGTGAATTTTTGAAGAAGAATTACTGTACACTTGAGGTGTGGGAAGCCTCTATAAGGTGGAAGAGCATGGCGTCTCTTTATTGTATTCTTTTCTGTACGAGTATTAATACAAGATTGTGTATTGTCTCTCATATTCTGTGCTATTTGTGAATTCTAGTTACTTATACTTCTAGATATTTCCGCATGTTTAATTTCTTGTATTTGGTAATCATATTGTGCTCTTTCTGAGGAGCAAGATCCTAACAAGTGGGATTAGAACATGTGTGTTTGTTCTGGATTCCCCATCAAGGGCCTCATTTTCTATATGTATAATTTCCACCATGCCCTTGAGCTGTTCAAGAATATCAAAATTGATAGTGGGGATATTTCTTCTAATCCTTTGGCTGGTGATGCTATCAATGAGCCCTGTCTTTCCCCTATTTCTACCAAAACTAAATAAGTATCCTTCTCTACTCCTGAGGAGACCCCCGTTGACACCCCTTGCTCCTTTGTGATCATGAAGGGAAATAAGAGAAAGTTTTATTTTGAGGAAGAGAGTATTGGGGGGACCCATAAAAATCCTAGTAGGACCACTGGGGGTCAAGGTGGTAAATCCTATATGTCCACTAAGGTTAGTAAGGAGGGATTATTTCCTGGAGTTCGACAGTCAGGGTGGATTGCTGGAAAACCCACTCTTAAGGCTAGGCTTATTGACTATTCAGAGAGTGCCTCAGAGGAAGCCACTCAGGAGGAAGAGTCCAAGGAATTAGAAGTTTAGGAAATCTTTGAGGATACTGAAGGTAAGCAAGAGACAAGGGAATTTGAGGCTACTATAGAAGATGGTGCTGACATTGCAAAAATTGTTGACAAAGAGGGAAAGATGTATGTGGAGGAAGCTACTGAGGAAATCAAAACTGAGATTGGTTTGAAAGCTGAAATTGCTGCCCTGAAGGGTCTCATACATAAATTGGAGCAGAACTTCACCACTGGGCTCTAGAATTCTATTCTCTTGAACATGTCTATGCTAAAGGAATTGGGTAATACTGTGACTACTGTCAATGTAGAGAATACTGAGAAACTAAATGACCTCATCAAATCAATGGTTATGTAAGGAGAGATCTCTCTGTCTCTAATTTTTTAATTTCATGTTTTATTTTAGTTTGTTGTGTATATTGGTACACTAATCGTGCCATCTCTTTTTAGAAGGCATATTTTTGTTTGATTACCTTCTTGGTTTCTCTGCTTCTGTAAGGGTTCAACCCTTGGTCTGCCACCTTATATTATCAAAAACACACAATATTCTAATTTTTACTTCAAATATCCATATGGAAAAATTGGATGTGACAAAAAATCAACCTATTTAAATGGTTGATTTTCTAACTATGCATTATACTTAATCCAACTTCTAAATTAATACTTTGTAACCTTCCATACATGATATATTGATACTATATATCTAAATCACTCCCTATAAATTTCATTAGACCACACATAATGCATTCTCCCACATAGTAACATTTTCAAGAGCATTAATCATAATCCATAATATTCCAAAATTTTACAAACATTATCCTACCAAACTAAGGTGGCCCTAATTTTTTTAAATGGGGTCAATTTTTTACTCTCGAAATACATTATTACCTTTTTTAATTACACTCTATTATCAAAGGAATAATTTTATCTATATATTACCTCTTAATGCTTCAATGGAAATCGAGTCATACAAAATCAATAATACAACGATACAAATTCATATAGTGAATATCTTAAATAATTAAATAGAACAAACCTATTAAATTATATCAATCATCAGGTTTATATAATAACATATATCTTTCAATTCAATTAATCTAAAAGTCATATTACTCACATTGTGACATATTTTGGGGTTTTTATAGAATTTTAAAATATCACATTTTAGCATGACTCAAAGTAGTATATTTTTGCATGATTTAAAGTATCAGATTTGGTACACTACACATGATTAATAATGATTTATATATCCTATGGTTTAGTTACATGATATATATTTTCATATTGATATAAATTACAAGGGTATATGCCATGCATACACATTCACTTTACAATCACTTAATAATGGATTTACACACACTTAGGTGTATATACATGGGTATATGTATAATAGTTTTACAGTATTATAGGTTTTAATATACACATACATTTGAGGTACAAATTCTATTTTTTTATATATATTTAGGGGGAATGATACTAATTCATTCACACTTATAAATTTTGGGGGAATGATACAGATTCATGAACATGTACACATTTTCATATTTTTCAGTATGATGTTCATTCATTTTCACACACACAATAATATAGTTTACCTTTTAATGTAAAATAGTCTTCATTCCACTTCAAACTTATCAAATTTGTATTCATGAATGGGGCATGGAAAGTGTATATTCTCTTTCAATAATAAATACTATTTGAAATTGAGTGAAACTATATAGTCAAACATGTGTTCATGATGGGGGCATGAAAATTTTTCATACCCTTCTAATCATTCCCTTTTTTTCAATTAATCAAACTTTATCAAACTGGAGTGAAAAATTACAATTGAATATATAATCCATATGCATTGGTTGATTCATTTTTAGAGAAGTGTTTAGGTTCGATGACACTTAACACCACTCATTAAACCAACATAGTTTTTTCATTTCACCTTATAACTATTATTAAAATAACCAATTCTAAATTGGTCCATTTACCTAGATTGTAAATGAACAAAAATACAAGTTCTTTCTTCTTCTCTATAGTTATTGGGTCAATTATTAACTCTCAACACCTCCACTATTCATGAAAGGACCATACTTCATGAGTATCACCACACAAATTATAGGAAGGTGTAATTTTTATTTGAGTATGTTTACTAATTACAACTATATCTTCTTTATCTAAGATTTTTTTTTTAATCTAATCTCATGTATTTATTTTATAGGAACATTGGAGCAATGTTAGAGTAACCAATGAGTCTAAACTCACAATCACCCATGTAGGTTTGTTTTCTCTTTTCCATTTTATCCATTATTTTTAGTTACACTAAAATTGAATATTAAATGGGGCAAATGTAGATACCCATATTTAATACAAGCCTTGTTTCATAATAATTCTACATGACTTTTCATGTATAAATCTTAAACCATGATTTAAGTTTTTAGTTGTACTTTCCTCTTGATATTTTAGTTATATTATTGATTATATTTGGTTTCATGACACATTTCATATCATGACCAACTTCACACAATATATTACATAGATCTCTAACCCTCCTTGTCACCCTTGGAATCTGTTAAGCCTCAATCAATTTTGATAGTTATAGTTAGTTTCAACTTTCAATATTGAATAAAAATAACATAACTGACCTAGGTCCCCTTTTAATGTTTCATTTTATGATCATTTATTGGGCATATTTTAACTTATTTCATTATGTTTTTTAAGCTAGTATGTCCTTAATTTAAATTTAGATACTTATATATAAATGAAACTATTTTAAGGTATTTTTAAATAATGAAATTGCATTTTCAAGAGCTAGACAAGATTAATTATTGCACCTATAGAATTTTTAAAATTAAATATCAAGTTTACAAGGTTAAATTCAAATTTTCATTCTTTTACCAAGGGAAAAATAGGACAAAGATAATTGACTTACATACACAATCACACACACACAAACACACATACACACACACACACACACACACACACACACACACACACACACACACACACACACACACACACACACACACACACACACACACACACACACACACACACACACACACACACACACACACAAACACACACACACACACACACACACACAAACACACACACACACACACACACACACACACACACACACACACACACACACACACACACACACACACACACACACACACACACACACACACACACACACACACACACACACACACACACACACACACACACACACACACACACACACACACACACACACACACACACACACACACACACACACACACACACATGAGTGGATAACTACACCTAAGTTTGAGGCCTCTTTAGAGTATTATAAATGTAGTGCAACACTTGGTCTTTCAATGGGGCTTGACCAAGGTTAGTCTAACTCAACCTTTTTCTGATACCCCCTATTTGATATTAGATTGATTGTGAAAAACTAGGGTTTGAATGTATAGTTTCTCCCATGAAAATTTAGAAAGTGATAAATGCAAATTAAACATCATATATTTTTCATTGATTTATACATAAACATTCACCCACTATGCAGAGGGTCATTTCAACCACTACATTTAGTTTCAACTTTTGATATTAATCAGATTTGTTAGAACTAACCATGATGAAATAAATAAAGATAATTAATGTTTATATTAGTGATGTAGTCACACATTACAAAAAATAGATAAATAGGTTTTAGATCTATGCAAAAAATAATCTAAGAGTTTTCTTACCCCTTCTTGACTATTCGATACTATATTAATGTGTAGTTGTATATATTGTGAAAATATGATTTAATAAATTATGATAAATATTTTATATCTTAATTTTATTAATATAACTCATTAATCTGAATTAAGGTAAAACAAGAAATAATTTTGGACTTTATCCTCATATTCCACTAAAATTAGAGAATATTGTATAAAACATATACCTTGGGCTGGTATGGCTTTCCCAACATATGTATGGATTAATAAACTTTTATAAATGTGTGAAGAGGAATTTGGACACATTTGGGAAGGTTTTAAAATGTATAGAGGATAAAAATGGGAAAATTAGATTAAAATATTAGCACTAACAATCCTCAGATGATTTGTATCACATTAATCTAGAAAATGTGAGGGAGGTAATTGACGAGCTCAAAGTTTTATCTTTATCAATCACTACCTCCCGCATAAACTACTCAATTTAACTATCAAGAGGATATATAATAGATAGAGATAGTGTAATAATATGATTCTAAAGGATCATAAAACTAACCTACATTTAATGCATATTTATTTCCACTTATATTATCACCATCAAGTGTTACAACATATCTACCATATGAAGCTAGAGATCTATTTACCTCTTTATTTGTTTATTTTAACCTTATCTCCTATGTATATCTATTTTTTTGGTACCTCCCCTTAAATTAATGTTTCCACACCTTTATGTTTCTAAAGTATGACATTTCATTCCATTAATTTAACTGAGTCTTTTATTTTAATTTTCCCATCAATTTTTGTTCCACCTAGTACTTCCATTATTTATTTACCATTTAATGAATTGAATATAGAAATTAATAGCAGAGTATAATTTTTTTAGTTGTATTTAATCTAGTTTAATTATTATTGGCAATACCTACCCAAAGTGTTGCAACTATTTATGAGGTCTAAAATATTGAAAGTGTTAGAGTTCTGAGAGGTGTCTCAATTTATACAGTTGTGACCATTGATTTTGTTTTCTCCAACATGAATGTTTATATTAACTCAATAAATATTTAGGATGTTTTAGTTTAAAATGTTTATGTCTCTACTATCTCTAGTGTTTCAAATTATATTACTAATAGTGCTTCTAATTTTATAAATTGATCATAGGATTGTGCAAAATGTTTCCAATATTGGTGTTGTTTCCATTATTTTTGGTATCTAAAATGTTTAAAGTATTGAACATGGATTAAAACTAAATATATTAAATTTTTAAGTCACTATTTAAATTTCCTATTCACACTTAATATTATCAATTCCCACCTTGTCACATTATAGTAACTTTATATATGTTTCCACATTAATAAGTACATCAGTAATGCCTCCACCATTAAGATATATATTTTTAAATCATCTCTCATTATTTCAATCACTTAGGAAAGATCATAAAAATCTCAAAATTATAAGGTATATATAGTTTATGTCACTTCTAATACCATTGTGTTGTCTACAAGAGTGCCTACTAAATCCATTTTTTAGTTTTGATCTCTTAGTTCGCATTTGGGATAGTGTTTAGACCTTTTATTTCTACATCATACCTAAGTTTACATTGATTATTTCCTTATTTTCCTCCATTCCCATACCACTCACATTTGAGGTCACCAAGTGCATTCAATCATCCACATCCATAGTGATAACCACCACTTCCATCACTACACTTCTTGTCATCGTCCCTAAAATTTCCATCCATATTCCACTACTATAAATCACCAAAGGATTACATAGTCCAACCCATGTGACTAATGTGATTCATAGTACTATTCAAAGGTAGGCATAATTGACTTGGTTATAATTTAGGCAATTTTTTTGTAATGAATAAATAGATATGATCATCACTAAGAAACCTAAGATCATGATGCAATTGAAAATAACACTAGAATTTTTAAGAGAGTGACCACTAGAATAGTTTAAAGGATGGTTAATCTATTGTTTTAAGAATAGAGGAATCCTTATTCACTATAACAAATAAAATAATGAAAGATGGTGGCATTGCCATTAGGGAATAACTTGGTATTGAATAATAAGATGAAATGGAACCTAAAAGTATGGTCAAGGCATCCAAACAATATGTAAGGTACATTTTATGAGGTGTGAAAAATAAAGTTAATAGGGTAGAAATTTAGGCATATCTTCTATAAATTTCACAAATGGAGGAAAAATATTTCATAATCACACAAATTTTTTAAAAATATTCTTACTAATTGTAGACACTCCAATTTTATCACTTATGTGTTAAATTATGAAATGAAATGACTTCCCATAATTACACACAATATGGTCTGAAATCATCATTTCATCTAATATACATGTTTGAATTCAACTCAGATAACATTTCTAGGTGATCCAATTTGTCATATTAGATCTATTTAATCTATTTGTTCAATCATCATTCTCTAGTAAATTTATCTATTCAATCATCATTCTTTGGTAAATTTTTATGTTCAATTATCATTTATCTATTAAATTATCATTTCTCTATTCAATTGCTCTATTCTCATCAATTCAATAACTCTCCCTTCCTTGATCAATTAATTTTATTAATTCCCTTTCTCTAAATAATATTTCTAATAAAATTTCCCACATTATATTAATTAAAATAATATTTGATTAATTTAATTAATCATTATTCTAAATTATATTTCTATTGAAAATAGAATTATAATTTTATTTCATTTAATTAATTATTTTTTTCTCTAAGTGGGAATATTCTTTCAAGAAAGGATCTTGAGATTCTTTGGAATAATTTTTATGAGCCAAGTTATATTGATAAAGTGAATTAATATACAAGCTTATTCTCTACTCTTCATCTTGGAGACAAGATGAAGGGCCCACCTTTCATCCTAGAAACAAGATGAAGGGGCCACATTGGTTATCCATGTAATTTATTGGGAATGATTCTCTACCCTTTATCTTGGAAACAAGATGAAGGGCCCACAAATACTCTTACAAAGATATTATAAGGAGAATCCTCCACCCTTCATCTTGGAAACAAGATGAAGGGATTATATTAATTCTCATTTGATAATTTCAAATATCATCCTCCACCCTTTATCTTGATTGAGATGAATGGTTCACATTAGTGATCCATGTGCAAATTTGAGGACTCGTTTACAAACATTCATCTTGATTTCAAGATGAAATGTCCTCACTAATCTTAATTTGTTATAAATAAACCCCTTTGCATTATAATTCAACATTTTCAAGTGATATAGTGAATCCCTGGTATTTTATCAAGATAACTTATTCATCAACCTTCTTATTGTGATCAATTCCACAATGTCCATAGATTTTATGGAGATGTCCTCACATAATTGGCATTGATAAAGACCATCTAAATTGACATTTAAGCTAATTCCCAATAAAGATGATTTCCAATAATGGTTTGAATTATGTTTATTTGAATCTTTAGCATTTTTGTATCACTAATTTTTTTCTCACAAGGTCTTAGGTGTAGATTTTAATATTTGTTATTACTTTTATTATATTTAAAACCTAGTGAAAATATTGATAATATTTCATTCTAATGATATATAAGATACATATGATAATATGTTGTTTATTACTCAGGTACCTTAATTTAGTACATTATGTTTTCCACTCAAGTATTGATTATTCATATCATGATTTTGAGTTGTGAACAATTATATGAATTAAAATTGATTTAAGTGCATTATGTTGTACATATAAAGCTTAATTTTCCATATCTTGCTTTAAGTTGTATACATTTTCATTTTCAATTAAATTTGTTATGCATTTTGACAAATGAATGTAATCATGATCCTTACTAGATTATGATGCATATTGTCACGTGAAATATAAAAAATCAAGTTTAAAAAAAGTTACCATGTCAATGCTATCAATAACATACATCTCTATCTATTTGATCAATATTTTCTTAATGATTTTTTCAATATATTCATTTTGTTTAATTTTCTCCTAGTCACCCTCGTCAATCTGTTTCTAATCTTAGATGAATGTTCATACCCATTATTAATCTTATATGTATTTTTACACATGTTCCTAATCTTAGATGCATTTTCATACTTGTTACTAATCTTAGATACAACCTGCTATTATATCATAATTTCAAGGGTTCACTCAGCCAAAATTTTATTGACTCTCCCATTGAGGGGGCATCTAGGGCTTACCAAGTGTTACTTTGGGGCATATTTTAACCTATTTTCTAGTATTTTTATCAAAATTTGTTAAAACTAATTTATGTCAATTTTATTTTATAATCATTTTTATAACTTTTTATTCTTTGAAAAGTCATTGCTTCATCTACATCTCACAATGGCTTATCAAATAGGGTAAATTTTAGACACTCTAATTTTATCACTTCCATTTTAAATTAAAAACTAGAATGAATTCCAATAATTACACAGAATATGGTCTAAATTAATTTGTTCATCTAATATACGTGTTCGAATTTACCTCATGACATCTCTAGGTGAGCTAATTCACCATATTAGATATGTTTAATTTATCTATTCAATCATCATTATATGGTCAATTTATTTGTTAAATCATCATTATCTAGTCTATTTATTAATTCAATTATCATTTATATATTCAATTACTTTGTTCTAGTCAATGCAATAATTCCCCCTTCTCTAATCAATTAATTATATTAATTACCCTTCTCTAGATAATTATTATAATCAGATTCCCCACATGATATTAATCAAGTTTATATTTAATTAATTGAATTAATAATTGTTATAAATTATATTTCTAATTCAAATATAATTATAATTTCCTTTCATTTAATTAATTCCTCATTCCCTCCAAGTGGGAATCTTCATTTAAGAAAGGATATTGAGATTATTTTGAATATTATTTTGTGAGCCAAGTTATATTGATATACAAGATTATTATACACCCTTCATATTTAATACAAGATAAAGGTCACACAATGAATCTTGTGATATATTTTAGGTAGTGTTCTCAACCCTTCATCTTAGAAATAAGATGAAAGGGCCACATTGATTATCCATGTGATTTATTGGGAATTATTCTCCACCCTTCATCTTGGAAATTATTGAGGTATTTATTATTATTGGTTTTGAATCATTTATTTTTTAATTTATTTCAAATTAAATATATATGTTAGTTAACTTAAGGTCAAAGTTGAGGCCATGCATGTTGAAATGATATGTGTCAAAGAAGTATCATGACAAGATAAAATTTGAAGGCAACCTCATGTATCTCTATTGAGAGATAATTTTAAGGAAATTTGGTAATACTTATGAGGTTCATGGCATGAAAAATTCAATATCATGTTACAAGGTAAGCTACTATTGTGTACCAAGTGTCTTAAGAAGCCTAATCTAGCCTTAAGAGAAGGTGTAATCATGAAGCATAGTGAGGCTTAGTAATTTATGTCAATACATGCATGATAGAATGAATAAATATGTTTAAACATTAAAAATATACAAATAAGCCTTTAGATGTGTTTAAAGGTCAAGTTTGAACCTTAATTCTTGTATGAAGAGACCTAGTCAATAGGCACAGGTTTGGTAGCATGATGAGGTAAGCAGTCTATGACTTGTGTGAATAAGGTTGGAAATGTGTGAGAATGTGATGATTTAATTTGACATATTAATGAGTTATTTTGATAATTTAAATATTTTTTAAGGTATGATCATGGTTTAAGTATGACTGACAACTCAAGGTCTAGTGTGTAAAGAAACCTAATATGGTATACTAAGGGGTCAAGTTCATTTCCCAAGGTGATAGGGATATTAATTGAATTTATATATGTGTTAATTTTTTTTTAAGTATGTTTACAAAGTTTTAGGTCATATCCTAAAGAATAAATCATGAAAATTGTTGTTGAGATCCTCTCTATGCACAGAATGGGGTGATGTAGACCTGAGAAGGAATTTCTTATGCTCGTTGGCATGTGAAACCTTTGCATGAGATATTGATAATTTAATGGAAGTTTTTGAGGATCCATATATTTATTTTAATTTCATTTTTTTTTGGATTTTATGTGAAATCCTTTATGAATTATTTCTAAGAAGGGAAACTAGTCAAAACCCTCCTAGAATCCTCATAATGAACCTGATAGGAAAGATCTTGTTGGTTATGGATCAGAATGGTTTTTCTGAAATATTTTGTTTTGAACATGTAAATGACTCTTCCAAGTTCCTCCAAGTGGTTTTTTTTTCACAAGAGTAAGTATAAGCTATAGTAAACCCCTTATTTCTCAGATTTTTAATGTAATAAGTAGGGTTGACTAGGTCAAAACATGAAAATGGATGGAGGATGATGTGTGAGACTTATATTTTATGATAAATTAAGTTTATGAGTATGTTTAATACCTTAAATGTGCTAAATTTGTCATATAATTTGGTCTATTGCTAAAAATGCCTAAAGAGCAAGATAGTAAGAAAACTAGGCAGTAGTGAGAAAAAGATTAGGGATTCATTAAAAAGGATTAAGAATGGATCCAAATTTATGAGGTAATTTTTAAATACATATACCTCATATAATTAGTTTTAAAAGTTTTTTTGATGCACCTAAACATGATAAAAATTATTCTCAATGTGATCTGTCTAACACAATGAAGTCTGTGTAGGGTGAAGATGTGAGATTGGTCTGTATGATCAATATGGATATTAAAATTTGTAATATATATTTTAAAATATTAAATAAATATATTTAAATTTCATGGAAATCCATTGGAATATCATTAGTTTTCCCACAGGTGTTCTAAAACTTGATCTTCTTGACCATGTTTTTTATGCTACAGGTAATTTTCTGTGTGAGTGAGAATGTTATTACTAAGTGTTTTTGTACAGTGTTTAAGAATAAAATTCACATTAATTTATTATATATGTATCATAGGTTCATTTTAAAAAATTTCAGTTCCTGATAAACTTCTATGAATTTGTGAAAATTTAAAGGTTCTTGATTGGGGTTTTGAGGCCTCTGTACAGTTCTGAGTGAGCATATGAAGTTGATCAGTTAGACATCATTTGCCTTATTTTAAGAATTATAATAAACATGATTATTAACCTATGGTAATTGATATTATATAAATGTTATTTTATTTTTAATTTTATGTGTCAAATTTAATTATATTATTCATATTTTCAAGATAGACTTTCTAGGAGTAAGAAGGCCTAATAGCGAGTAGACCTAATTAGGTGGTTCAAGGAGTGAATGAGCCAAATGGTGTTGGAGAAATAATGTGAGATTATAAAGGGTATATTTGATTCATTTTTGAATTTTTTAATCCATTTTTAAGGCTCAAATTATTCCAAGGATGTCTAAGTGAAACAAGTGCTTAGAGAAGGCCTAATTACATTAGGTCTCTATTAGGCCTAATGGTGGTATTTGACCCTTAAGGGTAATGACCAACCTATGTGGTGGTTGTTTAAATTATATATTGTGTGTATTTATATATTTAAATTATGATACAATTATGGTGAGTTTCTTATCCAAACAATGTGGGTAAGAACAAGAGTCAAGTATAAAGACAAGGCATAATAGGCCTAATTTGACTAGTTAGAATATTGAGCATATGACCAAATGATATAGAGTTTTGGAAACCAGGTAAATAGATTTAATATAATAAAATAGGTGTGATAAATATTCCATTAATATATAAATATGTTTATACAGGTGTTGAGTAAGGTCATTTAACCTAATTCTTCCAAGGAAAGGGCTAGTTGAGTGAGGACTAATAGGATATTTGAGAAAGATAGAAGAGTGAGAAGAGAAAAAGGAGATAATATTTATTTTATTGAGAAAAAGTGTTATAATTTTATTATGTATTCAATGTATCTAAGTTTGTGTTGATTTATCTAGGTGGTTGGAGCGTCCTTACAAGTTGGTGCTTGCTAAAGGACTAACTGGGTTGGTGCTTGACTAGTAAGGGGTTGGTGCCTCACTAAATTTTTGATTAATTGCTTATATAACTATATTAAAATATATGAATTAGTGTTTCTTATCCCCCAATAGGGTTTCCCACATATATCTTATGTTTTTATGTTATTTTATTTTATAGATACTTGTGTATGCATTGATTGATGTATATATATGAATGAATGCTTCATGGATGTTAAATGAAATTGAAGGATTTTTTTTAGGAAACCAATTAACCCCATATTAGTATATATAATTAAAACATTTGGAATCATATTATGTCATTTTAATGAGGTATTATAACCTAAAGTATATTATAAGCAAGCAAATATGTCTAGTCAAGCACAAGGTGGTTTTTATACAAGTAAAGCTTCATTGTTTAATGAATCCAATTATAGTTTTTAGAGTGTCAGGATGAGGATACATTTGATGTCTCAAGGTCATGGTGTTTTTAAATTAGTCTTGGATGGATATATTTCACCCCCTATTCCTCCTATAAATACAACATGAAATAAAGATAGTGATAATAACTCAAAAGCAATGAATGGTATTATGTGTGGCCTATCAGAGGTAGAACTTGTGAAGGTGATGCATTATATATCTACCAAATAAATGTGGGAAATTTTGAATATTATTCATGAGGAAGACTCCAAGTTCAAATTGGCTAAGTTTTAAACCCATAGAAGATAATTTTAAATCCTAAAAATGAATAAAGATGAGACCATTTCAACCTACTTACTGAGGGTTGATGAAATGGTCAACATCATAAGAGGTCTAAGTGAAGAGTTGAAAGAGTCTAATATTGTTATTTTTTTTTGAAATATATAACTCTAAAATTTTATCCTAAGGTATCTATTATTGAAGAGATGCAAGATATAGATAAGCTAGAGATGGATGGACTTCATGGCACCCTAACAACCTATGAGATAAGGATAAGTGAAAGAAGACCTAGAAAGAAGGAAGTTGTATCCAAGGTAGAAAAGAATCCAAAGGAGAAGAAGACACAAGGTAATAAAGTCAAAGATAATGATGAATTTGATATTGATGATGATGAGTTGATAACAATATTTTAAAGAAAGTTGAAGATAGTCTCAGGTTAATACAAGGGAAAGCTACCCTTTAAATGCATCAATTATGGAGAGATTGGACACTTTGCTAAAAAGTGCACTCATAATCATAAGGAAAAGGATGATGAAGATAATGATGAAGGTCAATATGATGATAAAAGGTCCTATAGGTTAGATAATAACAAGAATAGCTTTAGAAGGTATGATGATAAGAAGTTTTTCAAAAACAAAAGAAGTTTATGTACCAAGGAAGATTGCAGCTCATTTGATGAGAGTGAGACAAGTGATTATGAGAGTGAACATGAAGGTCATGGTATTGATGTCAATAAATTTATATTTATGGATGAAGAAATATTCTCAATTCAAGAATATTACATATGGATTGGAGATATTATTGGTGATTTATAAGAAGAAAGAAATGAGGTAGACTTTGAGGTTGAGTTGATGAACACTCTAGAAGAACTAAAGATGGTAAAGATGAATAATAGTGTCATGAGATATATTATCAAAGAATATTAGGATAAAATCAACTTATTTGAATCTAGATTAAGTAACAACTCCAAGGAGTAAGAGGAAATAGTCAAATAGGTGGAGACTCGACTTGAGATTGTGATTGCTAGTCTAAAGACCAAAGAAGAAGAATGTGCAAGGTATGTAAGTAAAGTGGAGTCCTTGAGAGATGAATTGGATTAGATATCAAGTAAGGTTAAGTACTTTGTGATATTTAAAAAGAGTAACAATGATCTAGACAATATTCTAATTAGTCAAAAGACTGCTAATTATAAAATAGGCCTTGGTTTCAATAGAGACCAAAAGAAGAACACTAATGTGATCAAGAAGGTCAATGATTAATCAAAGAATGAGGGTGTTGATATAATAAAGGATAATAATATCAATCAATATTAGTTTATAAGTTATGTTAACCCTTTTAATTTTTATTATTATTCATGTATCTAATTTGACATAGAGCAAGACATTGTAGAAGGCTCTCCAAGAATGGATATACATGGAACTATGAGGAGAGTAATTAGTCAAGAGGTATGGGTCATGGTGTTTTTTCATCAAAAGTAATATTGTTTTTCAATTTTCATAATATTTGTCATATTATAAAGTACTATAAGCATGTATTCTCAAGACAAAACAAGAAAGTTGAGAACCCTAGAGTACAAGAAAGAAGATAAGAAAATAAGTGGAAACCCAAAGTAGCTAAAGTTAATGACCAGTTTGAAAGTGCAAGTAGACCATTTTCCATGGTAGAGCATATTAAAGATGCAAAATGGTGCCAAGAATTCTCTCTATCAGCTTAGATTATTGATGGAGATAATACCAATAGAACAAGCTAAAATGTTATTCAAACAAAGATTGAGGAGGTCAAGACAAAATGACTATTAAATCCCAAGAGGATCATGAAGGAATGTAAGTCTAATAAGGACATATAGATATAGGAATATCTTGATTTTATGTTATTTTAGTTCTCTAGAGCAGAGGTGACTATATTAGGCTTCATACAGGCACTCAGCTAGTAAGCAATAAACATTAAGGATTATTTATATTAGGGGTAGTTTTGTGTTCTTTGATGATTATAATATTTAAGGTTTAATCAAGAGTCTACTATAGGTGTGATCACAAGATATTGGTCACAAAGAGTTTGTATGATGACTTGATCAAACCAAGTCATAGTTTTGATAATGTCTAAATTTCTCATGGAGATAAGGGGATCCAATCATGATCTAAGATTAGTTATGTATTCTTGATCTTTTTTAAGCTTGTTTGAAAATAAAAGGTGTGTTGTTTTAGGTCCAAGGATTAGATAGTTTCAAATAACATGAACCTTTATCATTAATGTCAAAGGGGGAGAAAGTTCATGTTTCAAAGAAAGACCAAGTATCAAAGAAGATCCATCTTGAGGGGATGAGAATGACCTACTATGTTAGAGTTTTTTACCATCAATTAAAAAGGAGGATATTGTTTAGGTGTGTTCCTATTATTGGTTTTGAAGCATTATTATTGTTGGTGATGTTAAATTCAAGATAAATGTCAGTTATGTTAAGGTCAAAGTTGAGGCCATGCATGGTGAAATGATATGTGTCAAATAAATCTCATGACAAGAGAAAATTTAAAGGAAACCTCTTGTATCTATATTGAGAGATAATTTTAAGGAAACATGGTAATCCTTTTGAGGTTGATGGCATGTCAATGTCAAGATCATGGTAAAGGGTAAGCTACTATTATGTACCAGGTGTCATAAGAAGCCTAATCTAGCCCTAAGAGAAGGTGTACACATGAATCATAGTGAGGCTTGGTGATTTATGTTATTGAATTAATGAGAGAGTGTATAAATATGTGTAAACGTGAATAAGAGGAAAATAATCCTTCAGATGACTTCAAAGGTCAAGTTTAAATCTTAATTCTTGCATAAAGAGACCTAGTGAGTAGGCATAGGTTTGGTACAATGATGATGTAAAGATTATATGACTTATGTGAATAGTTTTGGTAATTTGTGAGCATGGTATGAGTTAATTTTAAATGTGTATGAATTATTATGAGTAGTGAAATGGTTTTCAAAGTATGATCATGGTCTAAGTATGACTGAAACTCAAGGTCTAATGTGCAAAGAGACCTAATGTGGACTAATAAGGGGTAAAGTTAATTTAAGAAGGTGATAGATATATTAATATAATTTATAGAGGTGTGAGAGGTTATTTTAAGTAGAATTTTTTTAAGGTCATACCTAAAATATAAATCATGAAAATTAGTGTTGAGATCCTCTATGTGCACATAATGGGGTGTTGTAGACTCGAGAAGGAATTTATTATGATCATTGGAGCATGAAATTTTTTCATGAGATCATAATAAGTTTATGTAATGTGTGTAAGTTCTATATCTTGATTTTCCTATCATTGGTTTTGTATTTTAGGGGCAATCCTTTATGAATTATTGTTAAGAAGGCAAACTAGTCAAAACCCTCTTAAAACCCTCATAATGACCTGATAGGAAAGATATTGTTAGTTATGGATTAGAATGATTTTTTTGACCCATTTTTATTTTTGGAACATGTAAATTACTATTTTATGTTCCTTTATGTGGTTTTGGTTTGTCACAGGAGTAAGTAAAATCTATATGAAACCCCTTATTTCTTTGATTTTTGATGTAACATCTAGGTTGACCCGGTCAAAACATGTAAATAGATGGATGATGATGTGTGAGACTTATATTTTATGTTAATTTAAGTTTATAATCAGTTTTAATACCTAAATTTTTTAAAACCGATCATGGAAGTTGTCTTATCACTAAAAAGGCATAAAGAATAAGGCAATGAGAAAACTACGTAGTAGTGAGAAAGAGATTAGGGATTAATTACAAAGGATTATGGATGGATCCAAATGCATGAGGTAATTTTTAAATACCTATAACTCATATACCAATTATTTATATTTTTTTTTGATGCACACAAGCATGCTAAAAGTTGTTCTCAAAGTGATATGTCTAACACAATGAAGTCTGTGTAGGGTGAAGATTTGAGATTGGTATGTAATACCAATATGGATATTAAAAATTATAATATATATTTTAAAATATGATATAATGATTATTAATTTTAATTTAAATCTATTTTAAGATCATAAATTTTTTCCCATAGGTGTTCTAAAACTTGATCTTCTTGACTGTGTTTTTGATGATATAGGCAACTTTCTATGTGTGAGTGAGAATGTTGTCCCTAGGTGTTTTTGGAAAGTTTTAAAGAATAAAATGAGAATTATTTTGTTATAAAGGTATAATAGGTTTATTTTAACACATTTTTATTCATGATCAACTCCTATCAATGTGTGAAAATTTAAAGGTTCTTGACTGGGTTTTTGAGGCCTGTGTGCAGTTTTGAGTGAGCATATGAAGTTGATTAGTTAGAGGTATTTTTACCTATTTTATGAATTAAAATTTACATGATGTAATTTATATTATATAAATGTTATTTTTTAGTATTTTTATGTGGAAAATTTGAGTATATGATTCAGATTTTCAAGATAGACTTTCTGGTAGTAAGAAGGCCTAATGGCGAGTAAACCTAATTAGATGCTTCAAGGATTGAAATAAGACACATGGTGTTGGGAACATAAGGTGAGATTATAAAGGGTATATTTGAGTAATTTTTTAATTTTTTCATCCATTTTTTAAGTCTTTAAGTGTTCCAAGGAAGTCTAAGTGAAACGTGTGTCTAGAGAAGGCTTAATTGCATTAGGTCTCTATTAAGCCTAATTATGGTATTTGTTCATTAAGGGTAATGACCGACCCATGTGGTGTTTTTTAAATTATGAAAAATGATTAGTGATATATTTAAAGGATGATATAATTATGGTGATTTTATTGGTTGACCAAGATTGGTAAGAGCAAGAATCAAGTATAAAGACAAGGCCTAGTAGGCTTAATTTAACTAGTTAAAATATTGAACATATGAGAAAATGCTATAGAGATTTGGAAACCAAGTAAAAAAATGAATATAATTAAATAAGTGTGTTTAATATGACATTAATGTATACTTATGTTTTTAAATGTGTTGATCAGGGCCATTTGAACTAACTTTTCCAAGGAAAGGGCTAATTGAGCAAGAAGGCCTAATAGGCTATTTGAGAAAGATAGAAGAGTGAGGTAATCTTCAGTTGAGTGAGAAAAAGGTGTTTTAATATTATCATATATTCAAGTTATATGATTTGGTTCTAAGTTACCTAGGGGGTTAGAGCCTCCTTGTAAATTGGTGCTTGCTAAATGACTAGTTGGGTTAGTGATTGACTAGTAAGGGGTTGGTTCTCCTTATGGGGTTGGTGCCTCATTAAAAGTTTTATTAATTGATTATAGGACTATATTCCAAGATGTTCATTAGTGGGTTTTATCCAAAAATAGAGTTTCCCACATATATCTTATGTTGTTTGCTTCAATATATACTTGTGTATGCATTGATTGATGTACATATATGAATGAATGCTTCATGGATGTTAAGTAAATTTGAAGGACTATTTTTAGTAAACTAATTCACCCCCACCTATTAGTAGATGTAATTACCAAAAAAATAATATTAAGGGACCATAATAAATCACAAAGATATTATAAGGAGAATCATCTACCCTTAATCTTGGAAACAAGATGAAGGGATTATATTAGTTCTCATTTGATATTTTTGAAGATCATCCTCCACCCTTCATCTTGATTGAGATTAAGGGATCATATTAGTGATACATTCACTTATCCATGTTCACATTTAATAACTCATTTGAAACCATTCATCTAGATTTAAATATTAAGGGTCCTCATTGATTCAAATTTGGTATAGATAGACCCCTTTGCATTGAAATTCAACATGTTCAAGTGATATAACGAATCCCTAACAGTTTATCAAGATAAATTGTTCATCAACCTTATTTTGGTGATCAATTTAACAACATCATTATAATGCAATTGGAATTGATAAATGCCTCTAAATTTAAATATGAGCTAATTCCCAATAAAGATGAGTTTTAATGAAGATTTGCATTATGTTTGTTTAAATATTTAGTATTGTTGTCTCATTATTTTTTTTGCTCACGAGGTCTCAGGTGTATATTTTCATATTTGTGATTACTTTTATTATATTTAAAATTTAATTAATATATTGATAATTTTTCATTTTAATTATATACCAATTTACCATTAATACATCCAAATCATATTGATTTATTAAAAACCTATGCCACATTTGCCAAGAATAAGTTTGAATGATTATCCAAGTGTTTTCCCAATACAAGGTCTTTATTGAATGATTATGTAATACAAATTCTTTATTTATTTGATAATCTAGGAATTGCATTAATTCATAATCTACATGGAACTTTGGCTATCTTAGAGGAGTTTTTTAGTTCACTAAATACATTTATGAATAGCTTCAAGAAACAACTGGTATCTAATAATAAAAATGAAATAAAAAACTCTTAATTTTATTATAATTATAATGTATTAAACTCAATTTTAGTTATAAAATAAAATTAGAAGTTTTGGTAAGAGGTGAATCCTTATTGTTTTTGATAGATCTTTCAATTCACTATGTAAATGGTATTTCAAATTTTACATTATTTATCTCAAATTAGATAATGCTTGTTATTTATTGGTTGAAAATACACAATGATAATATTTACATGATTTTGTGTTAGTTGGTTAAAATTAAATTATGTCATTTGAACCAATTTTTGCATTGAATTTTGACTACAATTAAATATGTTTGGTTGAATGACCTTAATTCTTTTCCTTAATATATTTAAGTATAAAAATTTGACTTATAGTAACTAAATTATCCATTGACTCTATAATTATGATGGTTTGAATTTTATTTCATACTAAATTTAATAACTAATAGTTTCAGTGTATGAAATATTGTTATGTGTTGTTTCAACAAATAAGAATTAGGTTCTCATCTAATTCTCTTTTCCTCTTTACCCTTGCCTCATTTTTTTGTTTGTTTATGAAATTCAATCTCACATTTTTTGTATAGTAGGCTAGAACCAATTTTAAATATTCATTTCTTTAGTTATTCTTAGTCAATGATGTCAAAATATTTTAATTGTGATAAGGTGAACTTCACCTCAAAGGTTCTAAGGCCACATTATCTCAATTTATTCTACCAAAAAAAGTATTTTGAGAACCAAAACCTAAATGTGATGACTTAGACCAAATCACCAGTGGTGCTAAAATGAGAGGGTGTATACCTATCATTTATTGGAGCCTATGTAACAAATTTTATTAGTACATTCTAAATTCATTAACTAAATTACAACCACTTCTATTATTTTCTATAATGTCATTAGATTGGAATATGATATTATCTAAGTCTCCCTATATTATCAACCTGGTCAATGATATCAAACATAACCCAAAAAAAATGTTTAAGCCCCTCTTGAGTGTAATTAAATATCACCTAACATTCCTTTTCTTAGCTCTAGTTAGATTCATCATATTTTTTATTCTTCTTAGAGAAATAGTGTTTTTTACACTAATATAAAGATAATTAAATTTACTATTGGAAATAGATCATTAGTACTACATAGGTAGTTTTTATATTTTAGTTATCTATGTGAGAGTGAGAGTGTGGATGAGTTATAGTAATAACTCACCCCTATAAAATAGGGGTTGTGTGGTTTCATTTGATCAACCTAACTCCACATTTTTCTAATAAAAAAGGCTATATGTATGTCTTAATCATTGAATAAAATAATTAAGTGTTTTTAGTGTAACCTTTGACCAAAATCAACATTTGGTATCTGATTTGTATTAATTTTATTCCTATGATGTAATTTTAATGTAAATTCTATGGGAAAAAATATCATCTATCATCTATCTTATGTTTAGAATTATTTTTTCATAAGTTACTTTTAATAAGTTCATGTATATTTGTGATATTTTTAATTTCTAATTAATTAATATTTTTTATTTCATTTTTGGAAAATATTTCATCCCATTGGTTCCCACGTATTTAAATTAGTGTACATAAAATATGAGCTTTAATAGGATTGGTGGTTGACATTTTTTGAAGGAAGGTAGTAGGTGTGGCAAGATAAAGATAACATAACTCTAATTTTTTTTTCCATCTATGATAATCAATCATGTGTATCATATGATATTCAATTATAATGTTTTTTAGTGCTTGATTCAAAGTCATATACATCCATTATTGCACTCTTTAGCATCATAAAATATTTTCCCCTATATTGTCAAACATCACATATTTCTTAGTTTGGCTATTATATGGGGTTGCAGACTTGTGTGAAAATGAAATAGCTCCTATTACACATGCTACATTTCTAATGTTCAATCTCCATGTAAACCAAATCAATAAAATATGTGAATAAATTAATTTTATAGTCTCTTTATTATGTCATGTGGTTTTTTTAGTCATTTTTTTTCAATCATTAATATTTACAAATGATTTACTATTGTTATATTTGCCTCATATAGTATTTTTTCTCATATGGTGTCATAAAATTCATATAGTGTAAAAAAATAGTATGTGGTTAAGTTGTTAAGTCTCATGTTTTTTATAGTGTTTATTATTTATTATTGACTAGGTTTAATTATATAGTGTATTCTATAGTATTTTATAATGTAGTTCATTATAAATGGTTCAAAAACTATTTTATGTCATGAATTATTTTTATTGATTTTTTTTATATAATTTTAAGTTTTAATAGATTCATATTGTGTCTACAAAAGTTTATTTTAATGTTTCCAACAATTTTTTTTGTTTAATAAGTGTTTTTATAGTTTGTCAATTAATAAAAGATTTTCCATTTTATGGACCATAAAAATAATAAATGGTAATTTTGTATGTCATTTATTATCAATTATCAAATATATATCCTTGTATACGATGCATTATCAAGAAAAATTGACATACTAAGGTAATGTTTAATTCCATTCTGTGAAGGGGAAATTTGTTCAAAATATGATATGCAGTGATATAAAAACTAGCTAGTTGAGTTTTCATGAGGTCAAAGGAAATGGAGGAAGGAGGCCTAATAGTAACCATGACTTTATCACTAACTTAGAGGATGTATACCATAATAGTATATAAACAAATCTGATAAAAATAAAATACAACCAAAGATTTTGTAGTCATCACCATTGCTAATGATTTGCTTTAGATATAAAAGATGTAAAAATGCCTATGTCAAACTAACTAAAGATGAGATTGGTGTCTAGTAGAAATGGGTGCCAATTATGTTACTCGTAATTAGGTGTAAGTGATCAAGGATAGTGGTTTCAAATAGAAGTTTATTGGGAAGCCTAAAACTCACTAAAGATAGTGAGGAACCATTTCTCATAACTTTATTTTGAGTTTTGTGTTTGTGTACTCAATGATGATGTGTTCTCATTGATAATAAACTTTAGACACATATGTATATACCTTATATCATATTTTATTTAAAAATGATGATTTATTATCACTAGAATTGATAATATGAACATATCTATGTGTCCTTGTTTACACTTGCAGGTTATCACAAGTAGTAGAGTACATATTTGACATAATTGTATAAAAAATATGCATGTAGAATAGATATGGAGGATGGCTGGATGTGTGTATCCCATTTCATGCTTATATTAGTTGATTAATTTTCATTTGTGGATTAATTTATGTGTTCCATTTCCATAAAATTAATTTTCATAGTACATGTTTTTTCATGTGTTATGTTCCTTTAATTATGTTTGTACTAAGGTGAGAATGTTTATAATATCTTGTTAGTACTACATATATATTTTTTATGTTTTATATATTTGAGAGAAATAGAGTGTGTATGTGTGCATCCACGCATGAGTTATATTAAAAATTCACCCCTATATAATAATTTTTTTGGTTGTTTGTGATAATCTTGAATCCACATTTGTAGGATATCAAAGGCTATTTGTATGTATCACATCATTGAATAAAAGAATTAATTCTTTTGAGTGTAACCTCTGATCAAAATCAATATTGACATAGGATAGGATTAACATAAAATAGTTCAAGAATATAAATCATACCTAGATAAATGTGATAAAATATTAAACAAACATAAATGAAATAATTGGACAAAAAATGAATTACACAAAATAATGTAAGTGATGAAAAAACACACCTGGGCATAATCTTGGAATTTTGACATTACATTTGGAATGCACAGGTTCTTATGTGGTTGTGAGAATTTTAGATTCCTAGTTATCAAATAACATATTCAACACCTATTATTCTACCACTAAATGTTTCCTGGTGCATATTTGGACATAAAATCTTACCTACCTATATGATGTAAGGGTTCAAAAGAAGGTCTTATTTTTGCTAGGTTTGCAACCTTATTAACTTAATTATGGGATTAAAATAATATTATATATAATTTAAATAGGTTAATTAACTCTATTTAATATTATCTAACCTAATAAACTGATATTTACCTTTTTTGAGATGTAATTATTGCAAAAAAGATTGAAAATGGGTTTTCTAGGTCTATAGACTTAATTTATTTTAATGAAATTATATTTATGAATAATTAAAAATTAAAAAAAATTAAATACTCAAATTTACCTTCATTCATATTTAAAAAAAGTTTCATTTAATTTGGTTCGGTCTTTTTTTATTTATAGTGTTTTTAGTGCTCTAAATAGGCTTATTTTAAGCATGTAGTCTAAGATTCTTGAAAATATTGAGTTGTAAACCTCAAAAATACTTAAAAACACTTTGAAACCTTCATAAACATCCTAAAACACCTCTCCAAAAAATTCCATGTATTTTTATGTGTTTGTTTTTAAGTTATGATGATTTTAGACCTTCAAAAGCATAATTCAAGTTTTTCTAACTTTGTATAGGCCAAGAGTAAAAAATCTATTGAAATTAAAATTTTAATAATTTTTTGTAATATTTATGATTTTAAAAGGTTACCCACACATTTTTATTACTCTAAAACACACTTTGGCACATTTAAAAATCTTGAAAGGTGATAAAATACAACTTTTCTTGTCTATGGAAACACTTTTTCTTGACTATTAGAACCCTATACTATGTTTTCAATCTTGTAACATGAATAAACACTCTTAAAAAAATTAAATATTTTAAAAATAATTAAATGAATTTATTTAAAAATATTATAATATTTAAATTTAATAAATGAACTCAATAAATACATTATTTCACTGTTTTGGTGAAAATGTAATACACTTTCCTATCAAAAGACCCTATTTTCAAACTTATTATTTTATTTAATTCTTAGAGTTTCTTTGTATTAACTTATAACTTTTATTCTTATTCCATTCACTAATATATTTATTTATTATCCATCCTTTGTTTCAATTTATTAAACTAACTTAGTATACCCAATATAAGACTTAACCTTAATTGAGTTTAACATAGTAACTTATGTGTTAAGATATTTTAAATATTATAAAACATGTCTAAGACATTATTTGAACCCTATAAAAAATGTCATGATCTAACCATGCTTTAGGAGATGATAAAATATCCAAAAACACCTAAATCAAGTTCAAAAATTCAAATTGTTAGTTTTAACGAGAAAATTGAAAACAAGCTAACATGATCAAAACAAGGCAAAGTAAAGCATATAAAATCTTAAACTAGAAAAAATGTGACCTCATAAACCTATTCAAGACAAAAATTTGAAAAAATAACAAGTAAAACCTAATGATCCTACATTAGGGTCCTTGAGTACAAAAGCATTCATGAGCTCCTACTCATGAGGTCTTTAATGGTGGTCTCATACTAGACTATTTCTAATGGATTCAACCAAGATGAGTCTTTAAGAGGATTATTATTCACTTTATTATATATTTGAAGTACTCCTTACTTCTATTTATTTTGATAACCTATTTTTCCAAAATAGCTTTTAGTTTATCTTTTTGTTCCTTAGGTAACTATCATTCCCAATCAATGACCTCTTCATTAACATATTCAAATTATTTTTATGTGTATTATCCTTATCTATAAAGATAGAGGCATGCCACATTAAAATAATTAATTCATCTTCTTAACAATTTCTTTCACTTTGATTCTCATATAAATGAACATGTTGAACTGAACCACACTTATGTCTTTTATTTTCTATTTTCTCCATTACATCAAATGAACACATTAATGTAATTAAGATATCCAAAAAATACTCATTTAACCACTTCATCATGACTCAAATATTTTTTGTTCAACTCTTCTCCACTTCTAACATGTTGTCCATGCTCTCCACTAACACCATAGGTTCTCCAATTTTGGATATCAACCATCTCCAAGATTATCTTCTCCTCATCTATATCTCTAATTTTAGATCCTTTGAATATCTAATATTACACTATCATATTATTATGTAAGCTATAATTTACAACTTATGTCTCCCATGTTTCATTCATGGAAACTTTCAACACTACCTAGATTATCCTTTCATTCATTATAAAATCTTCATATCTTCCATCTTGTTTCTTAAACTCTATCACACTTATCTTCTCCTTCATGAGAAATCCTTCCTATATGGGATCTCAAAACTTTGTTTTTACTTGATGTCTTTAAAATCATCTTTGGGATCTTCACATGAGAACCTCACTCTATTGTTGTCCTTCAACATATTTTTTTTCCTCATTCACATGATTCTCTTTCATAATTTAAAAATATATTTGATATTCTCACATGGAAACTTCCCTCTCCTATTTCCTTTAATGTAAACTCCCTTTGATTGGATGTTTTTATCTAAAAGTTCATGTACTTGATTTTTTATCTCTTCATTCTCCTTAAGTGTCATTCTATATGATAATTTTTTTTATAAACTAACTCTTGGAAAAAAATACATATAATAGCTTATGATCCTCATTGGTGGAAAATAATTAGGTAATTGATCAACCACTATATCCACATATTCATCTAAAAAATTCTAAATTTGGAATGGCAAATCAGTTAACTTAGTAGTTATAATTCATATCTTGGGCTTAGTAATTAATACACAACTGACCTTTTTTATTTTATTGCCTTCAAAAATTCTTTTCCACTCACTAAAAATACATTATTACTATTTTTAGCTTCACTATCATCTTTAAATGGTGTCAAAGTATGCTTCTTTCCATCCTTCTCCAATGTATAGGTGTTACTCTTTACATAATGTATAACCCTCATATCAAACTACATAATGAAAAACATCCATAGGCACAATATCACAAATTAATTCATATTTATAGTCACCAATCTGAAAATTGACTTGACATTACTCATTAGCTAGCACTTGATGCCCCTTTTGAAGACAATATAATTTGTACTATGTAGGATATATTAATCTTTTCAACCTTAAATTTTTAACCATATATGAATATATTAAGTTATATGTATTACAACTATTAATGATAATATTATGACACTTACCTTTGGATTTTCATGTAGTCCTAAACAAGGCATTCCTTTGGGATGTTCATTCATTTTCTTATTTGTCTTTATCAATAATCTTTTCATCAATGAGGACTCTCCCACTTTATTTTCTTCCACATGTGATGGTTATTCTATAATTTTTTCCTCAAATTGAATAACTTTATTTCTACCTTTATTTCTTGTATGGCTTATTTATGGATTCTCAAGACATTCATATGACCTATGCCCAACATATCTATTACATTTGAATTTGTTCCCTAAAATACTTATCTTATTCCTCTTGTATATGGCCTTTTTTATTTGTATGAATATCCTCCTATTTTACTATTTTATTAACCTTGATATCTACTTGATTCATCATTATGAACCTATAATTAACTTCTACCACCTTGTTTTCATGTAGCTCTAAAATATTTGCCTCCTTATGTAGATTAATGAATTTGTCTTCTAGCCAACTTGTCTTATACCTCGAGAGAAAAATAATAAGAATCTTCCAATAATATTGAATATAAAAAACTTATTTAATCCTAAATATTGAACCTCAACCCATTGATGTACCATGTTATTTTCTCAACATCTTGTTCGACATGAATAATTCTGATTGCAATCTTGTAGAAATATTTAGTGTATTCCTTTACATTCATATATTTATGTTTCAAATTTTAAAATTTATTCAACAAGTTTATCTGACAGCCCATAATCATGAATTTATATTTATTTTTTCCTATGATTTTTTCCCATTTATTGATTTCCACTTTACCTCTTTTCCTTATTTCATCTTGGACATTCTCCCACCAAAGAGATGCATGTCCCTTCAACCTATTACAAGAAAAATTGACCTTATTATATTTAGTTATTCATTCATAATAAAAGTATTTTTCCATTGAATTTATCCAATCCACATGTTATTAATAATTTAGGCTACCTCCATATACTAAAATCTTAAATTATGGAATGGAACCTACTCATATGATTGATTTTAAGATTCTTTCTTGTATTCTTTCTTCCTCTTATTCTTAGGAAACCTTTTCTTTTGGTTATTCTTCCATATAACTCACATCACCTATAATTAAAGATATTATTTGAGAACTTTATATTTCCTCTAAATGTGCTTTAAAATTTCTCATCTCTTTCAATAATACATCTCTTGGTTGTCTTCTTGGACCTCCTCCAAAACCACCTCTGGCTGCTCTTCTAAGTGCCATTTTTGAAAATATTTCAATTTTATATTCAACAACATAATTTTAAAAATTATAAATTAATTATGTTTATCCTTAGGTCACTTTTAACTATAACCGAACCTTCCTCTAATATCAATAGTGATGTAGTGGTTTAAATGAAGGTCTTCTTTTCAGTAGGCTTGTAGCCTTCTTAACTTAATTTTGGGACTCAACTAAGATTATTTATGATTTAAAGAGGTTATTAATAATAATTATAATAATAATATATTTTCAAGGTCTTTGAAGCTAGGTATCACCTTGGTTATGGTCTATATTGTAACTTATAACATATGGGATCACCTCGTACTCCCAACATGTAGGAGGAACCTTACTATTATTTAAATAAAAGGTGTTAATAAACTACCCAATAAATTATTTGAATGTATAAACTTATTTAAATATATTTAATATTATCTAACTCAATAAAATTATCTTTACATTTTTTGAAATGTAATTCTTGTAAAAGTGATTGAAAACATGTTTTCTAGGTCTTATTTCTAGGTCTGCAGACTGAATTTATTTTAATAAATTTATTTGTATGTATCATAAAACCTTGAAAAAAATTAAAATCCTAAAATTTAACTTCAATCACCTTGATATAAATTTTCATTTAATTTGGTTAAGCCATTTTTTATTTATAATATTTTTAGTGCTCTAAATATGCCTTGTTTTAGCCCTATAGTTTGAGATTATTGAATATCTTGAGTTATAAGCATAAAAAAATCATGAAAAAAATTTGAAAAATTCAAAATAATACTAACACAAATCCAAAAAAATTCATGTAATTTTTTTTTTCAATTTATGGTGATTTTAGTCCTTCAAAACCCTAGTTCAGGATTTTCTAGTTGTGTACAAGTAGAGAATAAAAACTCGATTGAAATTAAAGTTTTAGTATTTGTTTTAGAATATTTATGATCTAAAAATGTTATCCAAATTTTTTTATTACTATATAACACATTTTTTAACCTTAAAAAATCTTGGAAGTTGATAAAATATATTTTTATTGAAGTGTAGAAACATTTGTTCTTGATTGTCAGATACCATACTATGTTTTCAATCATGTGACATGAATAAACACATTTTAAAAAATAAAAATGATTAAAAATAAGAAAATACATCTACTTACACATATTATAAGCTTTAAATTGAATAAATTAACTCAATAAATATATTATTTCATTGTTTTGGTGTAAATGTATTACACGGTCCTATTAAAAGACCTTATTTTTAGACTTATTTTTCTTCAATTCTTAGATTTTCTTGGTATCTTTTATTTATTTTAAATTATTATTCCATTAAATACTCTATTTTTTATTCTCCATCCTTCATTTCAAGTTCCTAAAATATCTAACTAACTGAGTAAACCCAACTTAATAATTAACCTTAATTGAGTTTAACATATTCACTTATGTGTTAAGACATTTTAAATATTCTAAAACATGTCTAAGACATTAATTGACCCATATATGAATTATCATGTCCAAACCATGTATTATGAGATGATAAAATATCAAAAAACACCTAAATCAAATTAAAACTTCAATTTTTCATTTTTGATGGGAAAATTGAAAACAAGCTAAAATGATCAAAACAAGGCAAAATTCAACTAGAAAAAATATGACCTCCTAAACCTATTCAAGACCAAAATTTTAAAAAATAAAAACTATAAAAAAATCTCCTATATCACTATATTTATACCAAATTTGTTTTAATGCACCAAATCTATATTATGCTTTATTCTAGATTCTGATTTTTCATATGCATGTGCACCACCTGCTACTATAAAATCATGTGTTTTAATTTTTTTAAATTTGTGAGAATTTTTTTTAATTTAATTTATTATTTGTTTTTTAGACCTAGTTTACCAAAAATTATCAAATGAATACCACCAAAATGGTTATGGTTTAGGGAAAATCAAAGGCATTATAACTAAATATATCACACATTAGAATTAGACCTAACATAATTCTTTATGTCATGTAAGAGTAATCTATAATAAAGGATTTTCCTCCTCTTATATATATGTGCAATGAAATTACATGAAAAAGAGCTTAACCTTTATTTTTATAGGTAAATGATTTCATAATGGCTTGAATAAGATTAAATATCAAGGTGTCATCTCCATCACAAGAGTATAAATAATTATGATCATTAAAGGATATAACATGAATTATGGATAAGGGATTCATCACTCATTGAATAGTTGGATGATACTTCAAAATGATTTAGGATAACTTGGTATATATATCCTTAGAACATGATACATGTAGATGATATATATGTATTATATATCACCTTAGTCTTGTATATTAAGAAAACATAGATATTGGCTATTCTTCTTAGTTATGTACCTTGTCTTTCTTATTTAAGTCTCACATATACTATATAATGTGACCATTGGCATATCTCTTACTCTATAAAGTGTTATGTTGATGACAAAGGCCTTTTGTCTTGCCTAGAATGATTAAAATGTACTTATATTCCATCTTTACAAGTTTTGAACATGTACTAATTTCTTACTCCCTAGACACTAACATCTAGGATAGACACTAACATCAACATTAGTGTCCTAACATGAGGCAAGTTTATATTACCCTAAAGTTATATATTTTGAAAATTAAATTTATCCTAATGGTAATACTAAGTGTTTAATATGAGTTACTTCTCTAAAGGTATTGATATAATACAAGTTCAACCCTCATTCATTCCTCACCTATAAACATAGGAACAATACTTAGTATTCTTACCAAAGAGCAATCAAATAACATCTAATTGAACAAATATTCTTTATTTTCATACCACTCATAAGAATAACACATATACATGTATGAAGTACTAAAGGTGTAGACAAAGAGATTGATTTTCCAAGTTATAAGTTAAGTCGCTATTGTACTTGATTTTTTACATATTATATGATTCACACACAAGCTAATATGTATGGGACAACTACATCAATATGATTTCTTCTTTAGAGTAATGACAATGTATGTGGTGTTAATTATTTCATTTTCTAGTTGTACACCTCTTGCACTCAACCTTGCAGACTTAAAAACATGGTAAACAAAGATGAAAAACCCAAAATTATGTCATTGTAACCAGGGAAGAGTTTAACATCAAGATGGATTGAATGTAGATAATGACTGGAAAGCATTGACATAGGGTATGTTTAGCTCCCTACTACTTATAGATCTACTTAAACTAAGGTTAGATAACCTATGGGGTAACTTGATCTCATGAAGGGATAATAAAGTTCAATCTCCATGGGGATTATTTTCATACAAACAAACACAAATCTAACCAAGACATAACTAAGTTTGTGCACTCCACCTGGGAAGGGTTATCACACAGAATGAAAAAATGCTTTAGGCCAAACACAAGCAACTAAAGACATATATAAATATGAATTTAACCTTCATTTATAAATAATTTTTCAAGAACCCAGGGCTAAATAGAAGACTACAATGCTAAGCTTCAAATAACAAAACACAAACATATTTTAGATATGTAATATTGATGCATCTATAGGCAAATAACACTTAAAATATGCAATAGGGTGTATTATTTGTAGGGTAGAATAGTGTAGGATGAGTTAGGTAGTTATAAGAAAATGGTGTGGTGGTTTTGTGATAGTTTTCAAATAGTAGGATATCCTTCAATAAGCACATTACCATCCATTTGAAAAGATGAAAAAATATTGAGATAAAAGCTATGGAAATTATCAGGAATGAGTTACATCCATTGGTTCCAATACAATGCAAATATTCAAATGATTCTTGAAACCCTACAACATACACTATAAATATAATTACAACTACTTTATCCTATAAAATCCATAAAACCAAGGTGCCCTTAATAGGTTTTCAACAACACATTTCCAAATCACAATGCATAAAGGAATTTACAACTTAGATATATGCCCAAAATAACTACCATTGACAAGTACAAAAATAAATACCCAATCAATAAAGTATGTAAAATGTACTATTGCATTTCATTGACAAAATATAGTAGAAATCATAGCTATTTTCCATTATCTTGAAAACAAATCTTACATACATCATTACTCATAATGTTATTAATGGGAAAAGCATGTTGAGTTTTCTCTTTTAAAAGGGGAGACATATACAATTCTCTTAGAGCTTGATAATAGATTTATAGTTAAAAACACCTTAGTAAGATTAAAAAAAGACACACACAACAAGGATCCCAAAAAAAGAGCCTAATACCTAGAAATAACAAAAACAAATAACAACCTTTGAATAGAGGACAAGCCCTCTTTTTATGCAAATCTCTCATCTATAGTATTATAAGAATATGATTCATCTCAAAGATACCCTTTGTCACACCTAAAATCTCATGCCTTACAAAAAAATCATTATTTTAATTTCTTATCCTTGAAATGATGAAGATTTCAAGAAAACCCTTGATCTTTTTGGTTGGAAATGTACTGCACTTGGAATTGAGGGAGGATATTCACTTCAAAGTAAAAAAAAACTCCTTACCTTCATGTGTAACTTCTTATCCATGCCTTTAACTAATCATTTTCATAGATATAAACTTTTGGATAGCCACTCTTCTCTTTGTGTAGGCTAAAGAACACCCCTTGCCTTGTAATGATTTCATGGGAATATTATAGCTATAGTAAAAGCAAAGAAAAATACATGGACCTTTGAGAAATATCATTGGAATGGCCCACCTTGGCCTCATAACCCTGTAACATTTATCTTCCATGGAGGTATTCAAAACAAGTAAAATATTAGAAATGTAAGACTTAGCTTTATGTTACCTTTTTACCTTAATGTTAAAATTTATCATACCTTCCACATTTATATTTTATCTTTGAACTTTTTTGGGTTGTCACCAAACTTTATAATGCTTAAGTGCAGTATTTTACCCTTTTAAAAGATTACATTCATCATTTGATCCTCCACATGGATTGTATTAATAGTGTGGCTCTCTTATACTTAAAATATTTAGTTTTGAATTTTTTTACAAAATTAACTTCCATTTGGATAGGTCATACATTTTGAAATGAGCATAAATATTGACATGGGCTCTTGAATTCTTATGTGGCCTTACTTATTTTTCCACATCGACCTCTGATTTCCTTTGAAACTTTGTTGCTTCCCTTCTGGACCATCTCTCTTTTGAATTTGGATTTTCATGTAACATAATTACCTTGAGCTACAAGCTAAAGAAATGATATGACACTTCAAACATTGTAGGCTAACTTTTACAAACCAGAGGTTCAGAACACAAACCTCGAACACAAAACATGAATGAAAATTCTGATGACCAAATCCTTTGAAGTGGGAAAAACTCATAAAATAATATCAAATAATTCATAAAATAAAATATTTGATGAAAAAAATCTAAACAAAATGTCCAACCAAAAGTTCCAAACTTAAGAATTTTCCAAAAAACTTAAGAATTTGAAAAATCAAGCTTGCATTTTTTGCAACTTGTTTATTCACTAAGAAAATATTTCAAGATCCAAAAAATTTTTAAGATAGAAAACATCATAATTAGCATTATTTTTATCTTCTCAACTTGATTTTTATTATACACCCTACAATATTGTTGAAAAAGGTTAGATAAAATAGGATTACACAGGGTTTAACAATATGAACATGAGAGTGGGTTTTATGGTAATTCCAGTGAACATGTTGGTGGATTGGGGTAATTATTAGACAAATTAGGCATTAATATCTCAAAAATAGGGCACAAATTATTAGTGTAATTTTTTTCACTAACACACACATATAGGTTTCTTTGGGATTATCTCAACTTTGTTTGCCACTAACTCATTTTTATTTAGGGTCACTATGAAGATGAAGAACTAGGGTTTTAAAAATTCATGATCAATAGTCCATGACCTAGATCTAAATGTACTATATTCAATGTTAATTCAAACCCATAAACATCTACATGGTTGCATCTTTTTCTAGTAGTATTCTATATAATACACTTGCATCAAACCCAGATAATAACAACGATGCAACCATCCTAGAATGATGTTGGTGTCCATTACTATAATAATATTATATCTACAATCTAGTAACTATTTTAGAATCATCTTCTAGCCTAATTTATACATGTTCTAGATCTAGAACCATGTTAGCATCAAAACTAAGTAAGTATATTACTTATTTGTCATTTTCATACATATTTTAGTCATACTTTATATATTTAACTTATTCTCATCATAATAAATTTAGTGTATGCTTATATTTGAGTTTATCACCTAATTGGATTGCTATATATTTGATTGTCACCCTTATGCTTATTCATTTATATATTATTAACCCTATATACTCAAAATTTAGGATCCACATCCAATTTAGGGTTAAACATTTGATGAACCCAATATTTTGACATCAAGCCCTAAGGTCAATTAGGGTTTTCTAATTTTTCTTGATTGATGTACTTTGTTACAAATTTTATTTTTTTAATTTATAAAGTAATGGAAAATTTTAGCAAAAAAAACCAATTGCAAATGGATAATAAAGAAGCATTGATTACTCATCTCAATAATAACAAGAGATTAATGGATGAATTTTTCTATGTTACAAGAGATGAAATAAATGAACAAGATAAAACTAAGGCTGCCCTACCTAGTGATGGTGAATCCTTAGAAGGTAGTATAATAGATTCCATACCTATAAATCCACCTACATCTATTATAAACATATATTATGTCTTCCAACCTTTATTTCTTGAATATAAAAATAATATTACTACACATACCATGTAATTACTAATTATTATAACACAAATACCAGTTTTAATTCTTATTAATACTTAAAACATGTTTACATCCCCTTTATTAAATACTCAAATTGTTAATATAAATACCATTAGGATTAAATTTTAAAAACTCCTTCAATTTATAAAGACCGTGGAGGATAAGGTTACAAATATTTAATAAAAATCTTTAAAATCTCTTCATATTATTGATTCACAAGATGTGTTGCATAACCCCAATGCACTTGAGATCTCTTTGCGCACCCTTTCCAACTATTTTTTTTCCATCTAAGTTTCCATTTTATGATGGAAAAGGTGATCCTAAACAACATATTTGATCATTTTTATGTGGCATGCCTTGATCGTGCCTCTAAAGATAAAATTTTGACCAAATTATTTCCAATAAGCCTCAAGGACTATGCTTTGAGGTGGTTTTATGATTTACCTCTCTAATCTATGAATGCATTCAAACCTCTTATAGACCATTTTTTAACACAATTTTACATTAATATTTATTAAAATGTTTACTATGCTCAAATTGACAAAATCAAATAAGGAACCAATGAACCTATCAATGAATATGTCTTGAGATATAAGACAATGTTAGATAAAATGGTAAATCATATGGTATTTAAGGAGTTGTAAGACATATTCAATAAAAGTTTGCTTGTGCCTTTATATGATTCCATTATTTTTTAATAAGCTAAATATTTTGATGACTTATTTCATGTTTTACATGACCATGAAATGAATCTTATTTTATTGAATAAGCTCAAGTATATAGTAAACACACCATCTACATCTGAATCTAGTACCAAATTTACAATCAAACCCAGCTATGAAGTAAAACCTCATGAGCTTAAAAATAAAATAACCACTATAGTTAACATAGTTTCACAATAGTCTCATGTAATTTTTTATAAAATACATCAAGGAGATAGTTCTCCCTTTTACTTGAGTCACCAAATTCATTACTCTCATAGTTATTATAGTGTCATATTATATCTCTCCCTCACCCTATTGAGGTTAATATAAGTCAACATCTACCTAAAATATATGTTGTGAATGCTTATTATGATTATCATCAAACACTCAGGAATTATACAAACATGTGTTTTACCTTGAATCACAATATCCAAGATCTTATTGATAACCAAAAAATTGCATTTGAGGATCCTCCAAAGGAATCAAGCTCACAACTTGGTGATCATCATAAATAGAAAATATTTAACAATCCTTTACAAGACCATTCTAATAAGGAACTAGAAGTGAAAAAGGCTTATAATTCAATCCTCCTCCATCATACTATGGTCACCCACTATATGGGATTATTGTTACTTACACATAACATATACCTACTATGGTTTAAGATCTTCTATTAATTTTGATGGCAATGATATTAAGGATGATAACTCTGATATTCATTATTTATTCATTCAAGCATACTTTGATAAACACTTTATACATAGTGTTATGATTGATAATGGTGAGAGTGATAATGTTTTAACCATGACATTACATACACACTTGTGGGTTATACTCATAATGACTTACATCCTTTTACTAGATCAATTGTAGCATTCAATGGGACCTCCCAAAAGGTTCTTGGTGAGATTGACCTACCTTTACAAGTAGGTCCCCCACATATGGTTACTACATTTTTAGTTATACCTTCTTAGACATATTTGATAAGTTATTATGAATATTTTGGATCCATACACATTAAGTAGTACCTTATATAATGCATGGGTATTTTAAATACATTCATTCCAATCAAGTAGTCATAGTTTCTAGAACTCCATATGAACATCCTATACAAAATCATACCCAGATAGTTAATTACCAAGCCTACTAAGGATCATTTACCATAAAAGGGTAAGAAACAATCAATCTCATTTACTAGGTAGCTATTGCTTGAGATACCTATTGACTTATTTTTGCCCTTGGGATTATAAAGGGTCAAACTATGCCCATGAGCACCTGAGCTCAGCCTTGGTAACCTTCTTATGTCTTTTTAAGTATTAGGGTAGTTTAAGGAGGGGTCACTTATCATCAAGTCAGAGGAAGAATGTTCAAGTATTATGCTATGTCAAGGATTTTCATGGTGCTCATATTTTCAACTATTTAAACTTATTTCAAGTGTTAATTTTGTGTTAGATATGTATAAGATTCCATAAAAAGTCTTGAAGTGGTCCTAATGATCTAAAATAACTCCTATTAAAGATTATTCAAATGTTGTAGTTCATGGCCTATTGTAAATCCATCTAAGCATGACGAGAACCTAAAAAATATTGAAAAATCAAAGGATCAGATCTAGTATGAAGATAATGTGATAACCTTAATTAAAGCCTTAGCATGTTTTAAGGTCTTCTAACAAATATTAAGGTAACTTCAAATTGATATTTCTCTTGAAATCATGCATATTTCCTTCAAGGGGTAGTCATACCATGGAAATAGTATTATTATGGCCCCTAGATCACCATTAAATCATTATCAAAGATAAAATGCATTTAAAAGGGTCCCACTATAACCATAATGTCATGATAGAGCAATTACTTATGCAAAAGGGTCTTGTTTTAGAAGTCAAATGTTTTTATTCACCACTAAAGGGGCCCACACATGTGAAAGAAAGACTCTTCACCTTCCCTCCACTCTTACTCCCCATTTTGAACACATTTTTTACACCTAAATTCCCTCTTCCTACCTAACAATAACATTTTAAGATTTGAAAATTGAGAAAATGTAGTAAAGTGGTGTTTTATAGGTGTTTTCAAGCTTGTATAAACATGTAAAATATGATCATGGCTATAAAAGGTCAATATTATTTATGGGAACTTATTAAAAACATAAAATAAGAGAATACATGGGTTTTATAGTCAAAAATATAAAAAATGGCTCCTTCTCTTCATTTCTCTTCTTGGTAGCCTTGAATATCCTTTCAAGTTCTTGCTTAAAAAAGATATGAGAGAGAAAATGGTGACCTAAGATCTTGGACAGGGGAAGGGGATCCAATGGCCTTCCAATAATTGTCAATATTTTGTATAATGATGACCCATGCTTTATGAATAATGGTTAGGAACCTAGGCAATAAAACTACTCTTGTGCATCTACATAGGATCAATCTTGGAATAGTTTTAATGCATTTATGAATTTTTTGATGAAAATGATGGTTATATATATATATATATATATATATATATATATATATATATAATATAAATCCTTAAGGATATACCACTATATTTTAAACCCCTAATTCACTTGTGTGAGCCCATGGGAGCAAGAAACCTCTAGGTTATCACAAGTTGTAGGTTGTAGGTCATGGTTTTTTGATGATGAAGAGCCTTTAATGCATAAATATAGAAGTAAGTAGTGGTTTCAAGTTGGATGATGGGTTTATTAGAATCATTCAAATCTTCTTACCTCCTCATTAAAATATATTCAATAATTAACCTTACATATTCCAAGATCTTATCTTCAATTGGGACTGCCTATGTAGTTTGACCTCCATTGCAAGTGTGAGCAGAGTGTTTCATGGTTGATGGTTTTTAAAGATAATTATAACATTATGGAGAATGTATAAGTGTTATACACATGTTTAGGATCTCCTAGCTTAGAAGTAACATACCTCATTATGACTTTCAAGGCCAAAAAAGAACAAACTAGCTCTCAATGCTTTCATAAGCCTTCTAGCAAGGTTTAAGGTTAATTAGCATGGTTGAAGGTTTTTGTGAAATCATAGGTTTTGATGTTTCTCTCCATATACCTAATTAAATAGTTCCCAATTCTTTACCTTGTTAAATATATAAATACAGATGTCTAGGATCCCCATAGGTGGTCTTGAACAAGGATTAACAGTCCATATGAAATATCTCAAAAGGCATCTATTGTGTAATGAATTGATCAAGATATTTCCACCCTATAATAGGATTTGATTTCCAAACATATAACTTCATAGGACTCTGTGAAAGTTCCCTTAGGTCTAAGTTCTCGTACACAAGCCTAATGTTGAAATGAGACTAAAAGCATGCATAATACCATGAAGGGCCAATGGGAATATGAAAAAAAGGGACAATTAAACTATGGATAATATTAATAATCTGACTTTTAGGCACCTAAAACTAACCACAACTGGCTTCTGACTAGACTTCAGATGGATTCCTACCAAACATTGTAAATTAAGCCTAGGAATCACTAAATGTCCTAAGTTTTCTTATACATGATTCATCAAAGCTTAGAATCATGTTGAGACATCCATAATTGGGGTATTTTATTATATTCAACAATAACCTCTCATAGATTCATATTTATTCATCTTATGGTATAGCAATAGTCAATTTGGCCTATGGACCTATTAAGTGGGGCACACGAGCAAATATCAAATATTAAAAGAGCTAAAATGGTAATTAAAATTAATTAAGAAGCTAAACCAAATTAAATTCCTATTTTAGTTACCCAACTAAAATTAGTGAAAATACAAAACATGAAATTCAAAACTTCAAATATCATAGCCTTTCATCATTTCCTTTATGAGTTCTCAAGCTCTTTAAAAATATCCTAAAATATTTATTTTGGAGAGCCATGCCTATTAATTGAAAATTATAATTAATTGATAAATATTAACTCTATTGAGGTTATATTTAACTCACCTAGGTTATTTTTAACCCATTCCAATCCTTAACTCAACCCTAACTCACCTTGGGTGAGAATTAAATCCTTAGGCTATAAATATGATGCCATGCCTCTTCATTTTTAAGATCTCATAAGACAAAGTTATAATGCTAATTTGGAGAGAGACAAGATTTGTAATAGTGTTATAATTCCAAAATATTAAGCCAAAGCAATTAAAAGTGACATTAAAGCTAATGGTACCAAGGAGAGAAGGAGCCAACAAGATTCATTTGCCAAAGACTTCTTGATGCACAAGCTGAGCAATCCACTCAATAAAACATTTGGATCTCCTAAGGAAGGTAAAGGATTGTGTGTCTTTTGTGTTTTAGTTTTACTTTCATATAGTTTTTATTACTAAGATCCCCCTAGTATCTAGGTTGGAAGTGTAAGTGTTAGTGTGTTTATTTGAGTTTTTATTACTTGAACTAACACTATACCAACCTCCCTTCTTGGATTCTTATAATCATAAATGGCATGCTCAATGGGACTTAAATCATCCCATGCAATAAATAATAATAATATGTAGATTTTATTTTTTGTAATGAATGCCTAAGAATATTCAAAATTTGATTTTTAACTTTATTTTTCACATATTTTATTTTTTCAATGACACATAGTTTACACAGAGACCAATGTTAATCCTAACACAACTAACATTGATCCTTCCAAAATCAATTTTTATCTAACCAGGACCAAAATTGACCCCTATGTGCAAAATAGAGCATGGGAGAAATGTTTTTAATAATCTTTCCTTGAGTTTTCTAATTTTTGCTTTGTTTCAAATAATTTGAATGTTGTTTATCTAACTTTTTTCTTACAAGATTTGGTGTTATTTATCAACTTTAAACTCATTTGATACCAATATTTTTTGTGAAAGGCCACATTATGTTTTTATGTGTTTTGTAGGAAACCAACATTGACCTTTGTCAAATGATGTCAATTTTCCCTCTATGGACCAACATCAAATTTTACAAACTGACATCGATCCTTGCATGGATCGATGTTGATCTTTGAGATAAAAAATAGAGAAACCTAATATAAAAATACAAAATCTTGTTTTATAATTCACATTTGGGCTTCTAAGTAGGTAAAAAACCTATAAAAATTTTAGGACCTAAGATGGAAAAGGCAAAAACTTTAGAGGTGGTTAAGTCTTAAACATTTTGTTTGGTGCCTAAAGAGGAATTTAATTCTTTTTATGCTTTAGTTGTTTGTGAAAGTTTTCGTATGTTTTTCAACTAAGGCCAAGCGGAAAAAATTTCATAAACATCTCACTTTGGTACAATAAAATAAATTATCACACTTAGATACATAATCTTAAGAGTTTTTTTTTGTTTTTGTTCTTTCAAATTTGTTTGTTTTTGTAAAATGATTGATGCATGTATAATCTCCTCCCATCCCCTTTAGGGAACTTAGGTAGCCAAAAGTGTTCATTATTTACCTTGTTGATTTATAATAAATCATTAAAATAACATCATTAAGGCCCTCCTAAAATATTTATGAGTTGGGTGATCCAAATAGGGCCATAATGTCTTTTCACTTGTCATTTATTTTTATGTATTTTAGCTTGTGAGCGAGAGTTCATCGCTTCCTCACAGGTTCTCTAGGGAAGCGTTGAATGAGGATTTAATATCTTGAAATCATTTCAAACCCACTCCATAGTGGGGTATACAAATTGAGTTCAACTTATAGGGACATTTTTAAAAGTAATTAAACAAAATCTATTAGTAAGATACTAGTTCAAATCATAGGGGAAACTCGAACATCACACTACACTGATCAAGCGATGGATGTAGTGGTTGTGAAAATGATAACACACTTTCAAAAAAATTGGGTTGATGTTGATCCAAATGATGTTAGTATATCTTATGTTATCCACTCTTGGGACCATCTATAAATATGTGGAAATTGATAGGTTAAAATAACCCTACTAGCCATAGACATACTGTTGATACAGGGTGATTAGCCTGAAGTTTCATGTCATATTAAAAACTCTTGGGAGAAGAGGGTGCCTAAAAACCTACTTTTCATGTGATTTTATATTTGGATTAACACTTAAAAATCCTCCAAAGAGTGAGTATATTGATATAATTTGATAGTATCATGTAAATTTTCTAGTTTTAGGATCTAATACATTACACTTAGATGTTTGTGTCATCTTATCCTTTATTGCATGGTTTTAAGTCTATCTATTTGTTTGTTTTACCACATCAAAATGATTCTTGTGTATACATCACTTATTTTTTTTGTGGAGGCATTACACCATACATTTGGCACCATACCTTTGCCTTAGTATTTTGATAAATATTTGTGTCTATGTCACTTTATTTGGAAGGGTAATGTTACACTGCCCAAATCATTTCGAGTAACTTGAAATTTTTTTTGTGCTTTTGAGTCTTAAAACAACAATTTTTCACATATTTAGAGTATGATAACATCATTATGCTACTCTAATAATTTCATAGACTTATTTTCCTTATGTCTAAGGTATAATTTAGTATTTGAATCCATGTGTGACTTTTGGATCTTTTATCAGTGCCTTTATGCCATTCAATTTTGTCTAGCTTGTTATTTGTTCAAATAAGCCTAGTTTTATAAGTTGAGTTTTTAACTAACTTTTCCAAGTTCAAATCCAAACCTTGATTATTTTTTATTTTTACTTGTGTAATTTGGGCTTAAAGATCAATCTTTATCTTTTGGTATGTGTAACTTAGATTAATTATTTACCCAATTTTAAAACTATTTTTTATGCCTAGATTTGGGAGAAATAGCCTATCTCTATATACCTTTTTGTTTCATTCCTTATACCAATTGACCAAGTTAATGTCTAAAGTTGAATGCCAAGTTTATGCCAAAGTGTTTTAGATTTTTTAGGTTAAACCATATCCTTTTGTTTAAATTCTAGATTTTGTGGCTTATTTTACCAAAAGATCTAGCATATTCCTATTTTGAGCCTATATTTTATGTCGCATTTGGCCAATAGTCCTAGTAATTTTTGTTTTCATAGATTAAATTTGTTTGGAACACTTTGAACCTAGAGATTAGAATTATAATTTTATTTCATCCACTTGTCATTTTATGTGACACATTTGATGTTAGTCATTTGATGTTAGACTATTTTATACCAAGTTTTAGCATAGACCATTTTTGGAAATACAAATCCATTCTTTTGAACAAGTTAGATCAAGTTCAAACCATTTATCCTTTAGACATTTTTTTTAGAGTTTATATAACTCTAGACCTTTTGTTGTGAAACATTAATAATTGATTCCAATATATCTCACTGTACTCGTATTGGATCCATGTAAAATTTGGGATATGGTAAGGTGGTTGCACAAGAAGACTTTGTTCAAGACCCTTATGGTGATGATGTTTTTTGTGAGATAGATTTGTATCCACATTAAAAAATCAAACTAAGGAAGAAATAGAAGATCCTTTAGTTCACTATTTAGTCAACACACCTCCATACTTAGAGTAGGACCAAGAAAAAAATAGTGTAGTAACTAACTAGCATACGTTCGATTGTATGCCAATCTCAAAAATAACCATACTGTGTTACTATGCCATTAACCTATGATACCTTTTTTTTATCATCACTTGCTTATGAAAAAGGACATAGTCTTAATAAAAATGTGAAGGTAGGGGCTAAGTTTCCAATAGACTTCACCCATGAAAATTTTCTAAGTCTAGTTAGAGTGCCTTACAACATACCTTATAATAAAATGAATGAACAAGCCTCTTCTATTAATCCTCAAAATCTAGTGCTAATGTTATATCAGGACCCATGTATTATTGTCATAGTAAAATTCCTCATGGATGACCATTTTATATAGATGAAGAGAGCATATGAGACCTATTCAAACTTAGCACATAATTTCAATAACATGAATGTGTCAAATGCTCCACTTATTAAGCTAGCTCCTTAAATAGGAGTCTTAATCAAATTGACTAGATAAGAAAATAAGTGTATAAAATCATTACCATAAATTACATTAGTTGGTGACATGTTCAATGCCCTAACTATCAAATAAGTATCTACTACTTATACATAGATGAACATGCCAAACACAATGGATAACATTGAAGTGTCATCCAATCTAGACCAAAGTTGTTTAACTACATAAATAACTAACACACAATAAAAAGTGCCTTTAGTTCACACCATGATTTATTTAAAAGGGGGAAGTAAATTATACCTCCTAAGCATAAAAATATACCTCTAATCCTTAACTAGTTACTTATTCAAGCACACAATTGTAAGGATTAAGTATCCAAGTGATAACCAATGTCATCCCTTAATAAAATGTGATAAATTTTACTCCACCATAATAGGTGATGATTAACATTGCACAAAAATAGGCATAGTCCAATTCACCAATGTAATAGAGGTAAAACATTCCTCCACCTCAATAAGGGGCAACCAATGTTCCACCTCATTAGGTAGTAACTAATGTACCTCTTTAGTCATAGAATAATATACCATGACATTCACAAATGATGTCTAATCATAATGTATGTTTATTGGTTAGTGATAAATGTCAAACACTCTACAAACATATACCACCCAACAAGGTTTTACGTAGCTAAGAGGTTATATTATCCACAAGTGTCAATTATGTAACAATTTCCTTTTATTCTAAATGTGTCATAAATCTAATGATAGGGTTTTGGTTCACAACTTCCCCTTAATCAACTAAGTTTGACTAGTCAACAACAAGTCCCTATTCAACCAAATCATGCACAATACTTTACCCAAATCCATATCCTTCCATCCTATCCATAATTTTCCAAAAAATAGGCCCATATACCAAATCCCAACTAGAATATCACACTATAGTGCATGTAATTTAAACAATCACATCCTAATCTATGTATGCATATTCCTAGTCAATTCCCCAACTAAACCAAATTTCAATAGTAAACCATCCCTCCATTATACCATGATAAAAGCAATCCAATTTTGACTACCCAACATACACCTTAAGTAAATGTTCCATACAGTTTCCTAGTACAAGAACTACAATAAATGAAGGATGCAATTACCATCATCCAAGATAGGAAATATAACAAGAGGTTTAAGTTGGATGATGTGTGTTTCTACCCACTCAATATGGAGCATATGCAAATACCATTTCCTTTAGGGTATGAACCACTGAAGTTTGACAAATATAAGGGTAAAGGAGACCCCAAAGCCCATTTAACAAAATTCATTGTTGCTTTCAATCCAATGGCCTATATTGACATATATTTATTACTTTTGTTTCCAAGGAGTCTCATATAAAAATCTTTGGAATGGTTCTTGAAATTTCCTAAGAACTTAGTATTTGATTTTAATGATATTTCAAACAAGTTTGTAAAACATTTCTCCTAAAATATCAAGCATGAGATTTTGTTGGTAGATTTAACCCAATATGAACATAAGGATGGTAAAAGTTTCATGAGCTATCTATAGTGATGGAGAACACTTGACAATTATTTCACCCACAATTTACCATATAAGCAATTAGACATTTTGCTTACCAAGAATTTTCATGGCAAAATATCTTACCATTTGGAGCTATAATATGCACACACTTTTAAGGAAATCATAGATAAAGGTTTGTTAATCAAAAAATACCTTATTAACAAATGAATTATCAAGATGACCTCATAAAATAAGAACCATAATCAAAACCAAGGAAATGGCCAAAATTAAAACCACAACCAAGTCCAAGCACAAGCATCACCATAAGAATATTGTTGGAAATGGATTAACTGAGTCATGACATGTCCAAATAATTCAAACACCATCTAGTCATCCTACAATACACATGAAAATTACTCCCCACCAACAACCTATTCAACAAGCCCCCCTCCAAGGTAAAATGGGCCTACTCATCAAATTTTTAGCAACCTTGGAGAGCCTATTAAAGCTATGCTTTGTAAACTATCAACCTATAATTTGGTTAGCTGGCCCATTTCAAAGAACTATCTTGAGGGCATTCTTTATATAAATTGGTATGGATAAAATGAAATATGTGAATACTATTGGGTTAATGGACATAATTTACAACATTGTGTGCAAATAAAACATATCATTCAAAATATGTTGGAAAATAGTGAGATAACACTGGATAATAGAGCTTTTAAATCTAATAAAAATTTGGGTATTTATCAAAACCCTTTCCATAACATAACAATAATAACCAACAATAGTAACAACAAAGACCAAAATAACAACAAGAACAATATCAACAACTGAGACAATAACAATATCAATAGTAGAACTAATGTCAGCTAAATAGATATAACTAAGGCTAGAATGATGCCAAAAATCAATAGACTTACCATACAATTACACATGACTATAACAAAGTTGTAGGCTATATTGAGGGAGGTCACATTTATACCATATCTATCAGTCCAAGACCAAGTGCAAATCAAACAAGATCATTGATAATCAATTCCAACCAACCAACATATGGTAGTGATCCTTTCTTGACCTAAGACTATATAAAGGCATACCAACAAGTTGGGATTACTAATTTTAGACCTTATATTAATAACTCATCATTGACCTATGACCACATACAAGTGTATCAACAACCATGACTTATCCTATCTAGTCCCCCTATACCTTCATTTACTATTAATAATGGTCATCTATCTAATCCAAATTATTTCATAACAACTCAATGGTCAATATTACCATACCAGTCCCACAACCATCTGCCACTACACCCATCCAACCCATCTTTCTAGATAAGAACAAGCCATGTGTTATTATGCATGAAAATATGTTTAATATTTTAGAATAACTTCAAAATATTCTCACATGAATTTCCATTTTGGATTTTTTATGTACATCAACCATCTATAAGAACATATTGATAGATTTTATTGGCTAATTATAAGTTCCCAATGACATGAGTTCAGACAAATTCCAAGCTTTGGTTGGAAATTTAACCTCATTCCACTAGTTATCCTTTCACAAAAGTGATATGTCATCCCTTGAACCTCTCCATAATAATCCATTATGCATCAAATTTGTCATCATACATCACAAAGTGAAGTGTGTCCTCATAGATAATGGATTAGGCCTAAATATTATGTCTCTAAAGTTCATAAAGATTCTCAAATACACAATTGATCTCTAGCTATAAAAGATCACTATCAAGGCCTATGATAATGAAGAGAGGGAATCAATTGGCACCATTAGCTTGCTAGTTATCATTTAGCCTTTAGCCCACGATACATTATGTCATGTATTAGACCTTCATTTGTTATATAATTTGCTTTTGGGTAGACCTTGGATACACAAAAATTCATGCAATCCCTTCAACATTATACTAGTCTATCAAGTTCTCCCATTTAGGTATGAAGGTTATAATCCATGGAGATTTGTAGCCATACAAACATTATCAACATTTGGAGGCCGAATATAGAAGGCATAAATACTATTTTGGCTTGAATCTAGTTGCAAAGAAGGATAAATGGAAATAAATTCTTGTTGATTTACTAGAGGATAATTGTATAGGCCCTGATACCCTTGATTCATCTTCCCACATGCCACCTCCTAAAATGTCTAATAATTTTACCATCTTAGCTAATGGTCTAGGATAATATTTGACCCATGATACATTCCACATTGCCAAGATTACATAGAACCTAAGTCTTATGAAAGACCTAAAGCCAAACCACCCTACATAGAATAATAACAAAAGGGAAAGGGAAACTTGCATAGTCTAGAACCTATCATTTTCACACTAGCCACTAGACAAGAACAAAGAACCCCTCACAGATGATGAATCATGGTTGTACAATGACAAACTAAACAACTATTATAAAAATACCATGTATCTTATTCTTAACTAGATCATGGAGAAGCATGCTTATGAAGGAGGAGTTCTCAGACCAAATCAATAAGGATAACTTTAGCCAAATTTTGCCACTCACTATAACGAAACATATGGTGTTGAATTTAAACTACCTAAGGGTGACCCCAAATATATTATTCATGTTCCAATGCCAATGATTAGTGATAATGATGTCGAAAATGAACCAGAGTCTAATCATATCATTTACAAAGACCTATCCAATATCAATATGTTTGACACTAATGCCATTTATACCCTTAACCCTATTATTTATAATAACCCACTTCATCTATATCATCCTCAACTTATAGACTAGGACTAACAAGAATCCACATTAACTATAGATGAGTTTGAGAATTATGAGGCCTTTTGTGATTTTTTAGGCCTAAGAGGCAATGTTCCATTGGGAGACCATAAACAAGGGCTCTCAATCAAGTTAGATCCTGTAGCCTATTTTGGAGAATGGGTGAACATCCTTAGCCATAAAGAAATAAATAAAACATTGAGGTCTCAAATTGAATACCTCTTTGAGAAACTTTTGGACCAAGGTAAAAGTAAATAGAAAGGATAATATTCTAGTGAAAACCTATTCCATGTGCCATTACATAGGGGTTTTCAACCTTCCTCAAATATAGCTCAGGAGACCACTAATGATGAACTTGCCTATGGGTCTGAGTTTAGTTTAAAAGAACACCAAGGCTTTGATTAAATCATTCAACAGTTTCCAACATTGTTTGTCACATGACCATACTTACCATTGGGATATTCTCATTTATATTTTCTAGGGGAACTTGAAGATCTAGTCCAAATAGATGACTCTACCATTGCAGGCTAATTTAAATCTTTGCCAACTATTTTGGAAGATGGTTCAACTCTTCTTATATAAGACACTATAGAGGTCAACATCAAGACTCTAGACCTAAAATGGATCACATTAGGTGCATCCCTCATTGAAAAGTAATACAAAGTCTTTACAACATTTATGAGGTGATTTTTTGATATAATTGCTCAATCCTATTTTGACATGCTAGGTTTGGATCCCACCTTAGTTTTACACCACATTATTATACATCTTAATGCCAAGCTTTTGAAATAAAAATTTTGCAAGATGAATCTCACATTGTTTTATTATTAAAGAAAGAGTTGGGAAAACTCTTGGAAATGATATGTATTTGACTGATCAACTACTTAGAGTAAATCTCAAATGTTACTCCAATTAGTACGAAGGCATAAGGTCAAAATATGCTCTAATTTTAGATATATAAACAAGGTATACACAAAAGATGACTTTCCTCTACCAAACATTGAAATTATTTTTGAATCCATAGATGAGTATGAAATTATTTTATTGATAGATGGATTTTTAGGATATAACCAAATCTAGATTACACTAGAAGACCAACATAATATAGTGTTCACCACTCTGTGGGGAATGTTTTATTATTAGGTTATGCCATTTGGTCTCAAAAAAACTAGGTCCACATACCAAAGAGCTATGAACATCATATTTCATGATATGATGCATGTAATTATTTAAGACTATGTTGATGACATACTGGGAAAATCAAAGACTAGGGTTGATCATCTAATAGCACTACAAAGAATATTTGAAAAACTACATGAATACAAGGTCTGATTCAATCCTAAGAAGTGTGTTTTTGGAGTTATTTTAGGTCAATTTATTAGCTTCATTATGTATCATAAGAGCATTGAGGTTGATCCACCCAAAGTACAAGCCATTACCAAGATGCCACCATCAACAAATTTGAAGCAGCTCTATAGTTTACAAGGCAAGATCTAGTCAATCCAATGCTTCATTTCTCATTTGGTCAACAAATTCCATCTATTTACACATTTTTTAAATAAAGGTTTCATGTTTCATTATGATGAAGAATACTATAAATATTTTTAGCACCTAAAATACTATCTTACATATCTACTTATTTTATTGCCTCCTATGTTAGGAAAGTCATTCTTGTTGTATCTATCTACCACAAACAAAGCCCTAGGGGCACTTTTATCTCAACATGATGATAGTATAAAATAGTATGCTATATACTATTTAACTCATACATTGGTCATGTATGAGCACAACTATATGCCCATTAAAAAATCCTATTTATATATGGTCTTTACCACTTAAAAACTATGACATTACATGTTAAACAACAAGACCATGGTTATTTCAAAAGTAGATCTACTTAAGTATCTACTATCCAAAATAGCTTTACAAGGTCTCATGGCTAAGTGGATCATGCTTATGAGTGAGTTAGAGATAGAATACGTCAATCAAAGGCCATCTAGGATAAGTACTCACAAATTAGTTTGTTGAAGCTCCCTTATAGATATATAACCTCTGATATTACGATTCTTAGATGAGATCATTATGACCACAATTGAAACCCCTCTTGAGGAGTAGCACTAGAATTTGTATTTTGATGGATCCTTCATAACACATGGATTAGGGGAAGGCCTTTTATTTGTTACACCACATGGAGATTTAATCCTAAAATCATTCTAGATCAACTTTACTTGTACCAATAATATGGTAAAATATGAAACACTCATTGTAGGTATTAATTAAGTAGTACAATGTAATATTCAACATCTAAAGGTTTATTGTGATTCTTAATTAATCATCAATTAGGTTACATATTATTTTTATACCAAGGATGACAAGTTGGTGCCATATAAGGTCATGGTCAACACTCTTAAATAACTAATTATCAATGTATAATTTGAACATATACCAAGGGCCAATAAAAAAATAGTAGATGCCATGGCCACCATGAGATATTTGATTCATCATATAGACATGGCAAAAGAATACCAATTCTTAATTGAAAGTTTGCTAGCACCAGATCACAAGCCTTTGACCATCATAATGATCTATGATATTTTTGGTCCCATCTCTATATGGTATTCAAACCTTTATGCCTAACTTCATGACCACATTATACCATGCAACCTATCTTGTAAATAATCCAAGGCTTTTATCCACCATGCCACATGTTATACCTTACTTGCACCAACCCTTTACTAACACAACTTTTATGAAACTCTCCTTTGTTGTTTAAATTTTGTAAAATCAACATTATCATTATGGGAATTTCATGAAGGAGTATGTGGATCCCACACTAGTGGGGTCATCCTAGATAAAAATATCATATGTACCAGGTATTATTGGCCAACTATGGATGCAAATGTAGCTAAACATGTTAAAAAGTGCAACAGATGTCAATAGCATGTCAATATAATTCATGCCCGAGCCAAAAATCTTAAATCAATGCTTATACCATGACCATTTTTCACTTGGGGACTTGATCTCATTGGGAAGATAAATCCAACCTCATATGATGTCCATAAACACATCCTTACTACTATTAAATATTTTAATAAATGGGTTGAATCTATGCCCCTCACTTATATGATTGGAAAGCAAATTTACAAATTCATCTTTAACCATCTCATTTATCTCTATGGTATCCCATCCAAGATTATATCTAATATTTGAAGATCATTTAAGAAAAAGGATATCAAATCATTTTGTGTTTAGTACAAAATTACTCAACATTTCTTATGTCCTATTACCCACAAGGTAATAGTCAATTAGAAGCATCCAACAAAACCATTGCCAACATCTTTAAAAATATTATCAATGATGTAAGTCATGATTGACACTTCCAAATATTTTACACCCTCTAGTCATACCATACCAATCATTGACCCCAATAAGAGCCACTCCATATTAAATTATTTATGGCACTGAGGCCATTATTCCTATTGAGGTCAAGTTACCTTCTTTGCACATCTCTTTGAAACATGTCCTAGATGATGAAGATTACCAATTAGCTCACCTACAAGAGATAGAGTTACTTGATGAGAAATAGATGGCCATAAGAAATAACCTTCAAGCATACCAAAACTGACTCTATGGCCACTATAACTAATGGGTCATGCATAAAGAAATTGAGCTTGGTGATCTTGTTCTTATAGAAAACTAATAGAATACCATGACTGAGAAGAAACACAAGGGAAAGGTCAAACCCAACTAGATAGGTCCCTTCATCATTTCTACAAATTATGGCACTAGAGCATAGAAGATCATTACACCAAAAAGGGATAAACTTGATGAGCCAATGAACATTATACACATCAAGCATTACTTCACTTGAAAGACCTAAAGCATTATATATGATTCCCATTTCCATGTACCATAATATCAACATTCTTCTTTATACCATACCATTCTAGCATGTATCATTATACCATACCTTTTCTATAGATTGAGTTATTTTCACCCTCCCTATCCAACCCCTTTGACCTTGGTTCCATTCCATCGGTTCTATGGACACCTTGAAAGAGGGCATTCAAATCAAGTTTCAATAGTTGATTCAGTATTCTAGACAAAGACTAAATGTTGGAGAAGTATGATAGTGGTTTGGTAGTTGCATCCTTCATTTCTTGTTCCATTTTATACCAAGTTGGCTTGATTATAACTGCCTTTGGGCAAATCAGTATCTCACCATCATGATACTAATTATAAATGCCTATGGGAAAATTACTTTCATTGACCTATACCATTGTTTCCTAATTATAACTACCTATGGGAAAATTAAGAACAACATTATTTATCATGCCTTGAAGTACTACCCTACCATGCCTATGTTGTATTATACCATTTTCCTACTTTTCCTAGTTTATAATATTATTACTACCTAGTCATAACCCTTCATTGAAAGGTAGAACTACAGTGACTTGAGGTCCCATCCTGGGACTATGTAGGCAACACTTGATTTTTATTTAGGTTAGTTAAATAACCCTTTTTCCATGTTATTACCATTTTTCAAGCAATTTTAATTTGAACTCTCTTGCCATTTTGTGAGCGTGGACCATTTAGTATCTCATCATTCACTATCATGTTGAGATGCTTCAAAAAATCTAAAAACATATTCTAAATTGACCACTTCTTTATCTTAAGGATTTTAGGATCCCTATCTATGTCATAATAAATGACTTGTTAATTAGTTTCCCCATCCTTAATGGCCTTTCCTCCCATGATCTTTCCATTTTGTGATACCATTCCCATATTACTCTATAAAATCACTCATGTTTTCTCGTTCATCATTTTTCTTCTATCCCATATCTTTTAAGAATTAGATTTGGCCTAAAGTTTTTGTTGGCTATTATGTCCATGAAACTATGTAGGTAACATCCACTTTCCTAGTGCATCTAGAGTCAACTCAGCCACCCCCTTCCTTTTCTTCTATTTCCACTAGTTTCTTTGGTTATTTTTTTGTCTCCTATGTCCTAAGGGAAATGTTCATCATCTTGTTTATTCTCTATTTACACTAAAATTGTAATTAATTATTGTTTGTTGTTTGCTTCTTTTTATTCTATTTATTTTGTTTTGTCCTTTTTCTTCTTGGTTTATTTATTTGCCTATTTGTTTGATTTATTTTTGTTCCTTAATTTAGTCTATGTACATTCATTAGGTGATTCCTTGCACATTATTATTGAATCCCTCCATATTCATACGTCAACATTGTTATCATGGTTATTATCATCGATGCATTGATTTCAAATGTTTATTAGATCATGTATTAGTCCTTATACATATTTCAACTAAGTTCTCATGGTGTTTTATATCATGATGTATACCATCATGTGCTACAAAAAAATCATCTTGGGAAGTATATATAATAATGTGGCCATGGTGAATCTCCTTGGCACCGAAAAGTTTCCCAATCTACCGAAATAATTCCACATATCGAGTAATTAAATCACGAAATAATTTTCTCCTTTGCTAATTCATATGAGCATCTCTATACTAATAGGTTTCCCAAATTCATCTTTCTCCTCTATACCAATTTTCCATCATGTTTGCCATAATTGGAGTACAATGATTATAACCACCTCTTTGAAAATCATTTTATATCATCCCACTTATGATGCTTATGATTATAACTACCTTTATGAAAACCATTGTGTATTCTCCCACCCATGGAGCCAATGATTATATCCACCTATGGACAAATCATTATGTTTCAATGTATTAAAAGGTTTATTGTTATAACTACCTTTGGGAAAATCATTATCTTTTTTATGCCCAATTGGGGCATGTTTTCATTGTGATAATGCTTATAACCAATTTTGGGCAAATCATTATCTTTATCCACCCAACTAGGACATGTTTTTATCCTACCAATTATTATAACCTCCTATGGGAAAATCACTCTCTTTTTAACCCAAGCCTTTTTCAATGATTATAAATGACTTTAGGCAAATAATTATCTTTTTTGTCCCACCTATACTGATGATTATAATCACCTATCTGTATATCATCTTATTTGTCTATCCAATCAGGGTAGCTCTATATGCCATTGATTATAACCTCCTTTGTGAAAATAAGTCTTTTCCACCCCATCATTTCATCTTTTTGGTCCCATGATTTCCTCCTTTCAAAGAACTGATCACTGACCCTTTTTTTATCATTACCTTAAGGGGGAACCTATAATTCATCCATCACTATTGAAGTAGTAGGTATATAAGACATTTTAAATCTTTGAGAAGATGTTATTATTCCTATAGATTTAATTGCCTTCCCAAATAGGGGAAAACTATAGACACCTAAAATTGGACATAACTAGGTTCCGACCAAACTTCAGACCGAATCCTACCAACCATTGCAAATTAAGCCTAGGAATCATTGACTACCTAAATTTGCTTATGCATCATTTTTTAAAATATTGTAATCATGTTGGAATATCCCTAATTTGGGTATTCTATCATATGCAATAATAACCTCCCATATATTCATCCCTAATCATGTTGTGGCATAAAAATAGTCAATTTGGCCTATGGACCTATTAAGTGGGGCACATGAGCAAATATCAAATCTTGAAAGAGATAAATGACTAATCATAATTAATTAAAAATCTAAACCAAATTAAATTCTTAATTGAATTACCCATTTAAAATTAGTGAAAATATAAAAAAGGAAATTTAAAAATTCAAATATCCTATCATTTCATCATTACCTTTATGAGGTGTCAAGCTCTTTGAAAATATCCAAAAATATCTATTTTGGAGATCCATTCCTAGTAATTGAAAATCATAATTACTTGACAACTATTAACTCTACTAGGATTATATTTGACTCACGTAGGTTAGGTTTGAACCCATTCCAAGCCTTAACTTAACCCTAACTCATCTTGGGTGAGAGTTAAATCCTTAGGCTATAAATACAATGGCATGCCTCTTTATTTTTTAATCTCTCATAAGCAAAAGTTATAATGCTCATTTGGAGAGATAAAATCTTTGTAATAGTGTTATAATGCAAAAATATTAAGCCAAAGCAAGCACAAGCCACATCAAAACTAATGGTTTCAAGGAGAGAAGGAGCCAACAAGCTTCATTTTCCAAAGAATTCTCGATGCAAAAGCTTATAAATCCACTCAACAAATCATTTGGAGATCCTAAGTATGGTAAAGGATTTTATGTCTTTTATGTTTTAGTTATGCTTTCATATAGTTTTTATTACTAATCTTACCCATAGACTCTAGGCTAGGAGTATAAGTGTTAGTGTGTTTATTTTAGTTTTTATTACTAGAACTAACACTATACTAGCCTCCCTTCTTGGATTCCTATGATCACATGACCAAGCTAAGAAGATCAAATTACCCTAGCCTTCAAAGGGTTTCCTAAAACCATCATATTTAATTGAACCTAGATAAAATCAAGAGATTACTTTATGATTTTGAAAGTGATTACCTTAAGAGGGTGATTGAGATTCAATAAAGGTCAACTAGGTCTCTAACATAGTATATAGTACCTCCTTTTGCTCATAGACCTATGTAAGAACCCCCTTGGCAAGTAAAGTACTCCTAATCACCACCTATAGGACCATAGGAAGTCTAATTCTAACCTTGAATGTGAAATTATATATGCACATGAAAGAGAGATCTTAAGAAGAGGGGTAGAACATACGTGTTTTATTATTTAAGTACAAGGGACTTGAAGGGATAACTAAAATAAGCTAACTCAGGCATAAATAGTGAGCTAAGTGCATACAAGTCTACCTAGTTAGTTAGGGTATCTAGTTTACTTGAATGATAGTGGAAAAAAATATGTAAGGGTGATCCCATGCTAATGTATGGTATCCATCTTCATTAGTATATCTAAAGGTAGAATATAGTTTGAGAGAGCTGCCTAGTCTTGATTGAACACCCATGACACAAGCCTATATGTACAATTGTACAAGTGAGTTTTGATAGTAGAGTTGAGGGAGTCCCAATTAAAAGTTTGTTATCAAAATATAAAATAAGATTACATGAGCCCCCAAAATATACCAATAGTGAGTAAAAAATAGAGACATATACCATTCAGATATCTATTACCAAGTAATCAAATCACTTAGACTAGGCTAAATGTGGTCATGGCATACTTAGAAGAGAGAAAGATGAAGATAGGAATCTGAGAAAATGAGTAAAAGTGTAAAAGGTTGAAATTAGATAGAGAAGGGTGCTAATATAAATTAGAAATCATCAATACATCTACAAGTGGTTTAAGGTCCTTAGGCTTAGTTTACCTTATAAGGCCTAAAACCCTCTTTAAGCCTCAAAAACCCAACCCCCTCCTTGTGACATATTCAAACCCCCAAAATAGACTCAAGGAAATGAAAAGACATATGATGATGATGTAGGAATTGAGGAAGGTGTTTTAGATAGAGGAATGTAGGGAAGTGGTAAATTTAGCCTCATTACCCCTCTCGAGCTCCATCATGTTAGTCTACCATTTCAAGATATCAACTCAAATGCTCATATCTTATGTGGTAAGATGAGTGGGTCCTAGTGATCTTAGTGGAAGTTAGGGACCCCTATGAAATTACTATCTAGGGTAGAGAGATTTATATTTAGGATCTCAACTTTATGAATTATCCTTAACATTATCAACCCACCTAAACTACTTAGTAAAAACTCAAAGGCTACTAACTTTCACTTAGAGATAACCATACAAGGTGCATGGGACCATGAGATGTTAGGAATTTTTGAGTGGTTCTATGGGATTAACCTCCATGGCACTAAGTTTTCAATCTAAGTCTTGTACTCTATGAACCATCATTAAGATGGTAGGCCACTAAAACCCTTACTAAACCTTGATAAGGGCTTGATGAAGTAATTTTTCCCTTAAAAGCTTTAAAATGAGGTTTTTGAGACTTGATATGGTATTTATGGTATTATCAGGTCTCATGGGAACCAAAATGAGCCACTAGTTGGCATATGTAGATTGTATGATGTATGGTTTAGTCCTAAAGAGGACTTCTACAAGCCTATGAGCAAGGAATTGGAGAAATTATGCATGTTTTTCATAATTATGAAGGGTAAATTATATCAATAGGATAATAATACTACATAATTACCACCTATATGGGTCTCCACATCTAATGATCACCTAAAGACATGACTAAGTGCATATTTAGTTGATTGTGTATGCATGAATAGGAAGTAAGTGGCTTAATCAAGCTAAAAAAACTTACCCAAATTCTCTATGGGTTATGATACATATTTTAAAAGGTGTCTAAGTGATTAGATAACTCTTTTGAGGGAAAAACATAGAAACACTATCATTAGGGTTATTAGCCTATTACCCTTCTCAAGGCATTATTACTTAGAAAATGAAGTCAAAAGATAACAAATAGGTGAATGGGATATAAAACCAACATGGAAGTGTATCTCAAGGATTTTTAGATGTGTAATAAACATTGTTTTATAGAGGAGAGATCAAAATTGACCATTTTGGCCTAAAATTGCCTCAAGAGTGCACACAATGTAAAATAGTCACCTAAGGAGCACATTCTTCTACTTAGAACTATACAAAGGATCTGTATGGAGTCATACTACATGGATTACTAAGCATGTGAGGAAGGTTTAAGGTATTTTTTTATAATAATTTAGTGGAATTATTTCATATGTTGAGGCCTAACCTTTATGAACTATTGTTAAGAGTCTAAACCTCCTTAAACCTTTGTAAAACCCTAATAAAAGCTCAATTAGAAGGATTTTGAGAAATGTTCACTAAGATGAATTTAATTGGACTGGTATAGACTTATAACACCTTATTAAATTTAATAAGCTCATATTCCTAGCATTGGTTTGTATGGATAGCCATATGGATGCATCAAAACCTAATATTTTATAAGTTTTAACGACGATTTCAAGGTGTAGAGTTAGATGAATAGTTTTAGATGATTAAAAAGGATATATTTAAGTGTATTAATCCCTATTATATAAAAAACAACTCTTAATTCCATATATAAATATCTCTATAGTCCTATATTAAAGAGCAAGTCTGGAAGTACTAGTAAGAGGTGACCAAGTCACCTAAATGAACATGAGTTACAGGTGTGCACTATTTGAAATGAATATGTCATGGTATAATATTATTTTTCATACCTAAAACATGATCACTTATCCATTATCTAGGTTCTATTCAAATCTCATGGCCATCCAAGCAACCTAATAAGACTATCTGGTCAAATAAGGGAGATGTTTATTGGCATGGAGGGATGATAAGAGAGTAAATTAAAGGTCATTAACATACCTATAAATTACTCATGGAGGTGATAAAATAAAATTCATATCCATTATGGAGGATGAGATAGTTTTTCAAGCCTTATTGACATACAAGTGAAAGGTAGGCTACTTAATGATTCATAAAGGCTAAGATGGACCACATTTATACCTTTGTAACTGTCAAAAGGATAGGTATTTTACCAATTTGGTGTGATCACACTTTTAATGGGGTTAAAAAAAACTTAAGGAGTCTTAACTATACCATTTCATATACCATAATCTCATTCGAGACCACTATGCAGCCAAGGTAGTCCATGTGAGAGGTCAAGTTTTTGTAACTAATCCTTATGCATGTTGTAACTATTTATCAAGTAAATGAGGATAATCATGGAATATTATACACACTTACATTATATATTATTCCTTGATTTACCTCTAGTGTTCTATAAATTTCGTATTAAAATCCATTATATGTATCCCTCATCTTGGTATGAAGAAAATATGCCCAAATTATACCTTGTAAGCCTTTTGAATTAATATAAGGACTAGTTTAGATTATCTTGATATCTTAATGTGTTATTTAATTGTTTATTTTCATAATTTTTGAGTTTTATATTCTTTTTTAGGTCTTTATTCTCACCTAGTTGCTAGGATAATGCCCTAAATAGGTAATAAGATGTGTGTAAATGCTAGTGACTGTGATTGAAGTGCAATCTGGTTCATAGTGTCTTGATTCATACCTCTCATCCATAAAGTTAAGGTTTTATCCATATTTCATAACCTTCATGTGAAGTAATAATGCTTAAGAGTCTCTTGGAGAACATGTTTTAGTCACTATTCCTTGTTTGATTCAAAAGTATTATTTAAGGGTAAATTAAAGTGGACAAGACATTATGGTGCATCACCTCCCTTAGCTTAGGTATTGTTTCATGAATCTCTCTATCCATTTTCATTAGTAATTTGGTATATTTTGGGAATAGATCCATAAATGATGCATCCGGGGAGCTATCCAAAAAACTATAAGTTTACCTCATCAACTAGGCTACCCACACCTAGAGGTGATCCCATTGTATGAACTAGATGAGGTAGGTTTGAAATAGCTCTACCTCAAGGGTGTAATCTAGAATGATAAAAAATCCACTACATTAGAGACATTTAATGTATTTAATATAATCCCCATCTACTATGTACCATGTTCAGATATCCAAAACACCTACACATGTTCCTATTATGACTATTCCAAATAAACCACACATAAATCAATGATGGGTTTTATGAAATCCTAATCCTATTACTATTATTATATCTTCATGACCACAAAGTCCTATTTTACTATTGTGCCAGATATTGAACCTATATGTGTTCTTCAATAGCATCACACAAATTTTAAACCATGTTCATAGTGGAGTGATATCTATGACCATCTATTAGATGGCATCGTAGGATGATATTTCTTTTTCAAACATTCTAAAATACCAAAAAAATAAAAAAACATTTAAAAATCCAAAAAATCTTTTGACACCTACATATTCTATTAGGTCCTTGGCATTTGTGTTAGTTCCATGTTAATGGATGGCATATTCAATTATTCATATGTACACATGTGTGTCACACTTATACTTGAGTGTGATACAATTATACACAAATACATGATCTATTATTATTTTAGACGTTGGGCCTTCCCTCTACTCATGCCATGTAGACATTGGGGGTATCTGATTCCTTGATATATATACACATATTATATGATTTTTTGATCACTCTACATTATCATGTTTGAGCTTACATATGTAATTACACATGCCTTTATCCATGGTTATATCTTCAATAAGGTACTTGATATGCTTTACACTTGATATTTTTTACTAATACATTTTATCCATGGGATACTATGACATGTTTATACTATTTTCATATGCTTTACTTTATGTACTTCCTTGAGTTTCTTGCCTTGCTATTGTTATTCTTGTTCTATCATTTTAATATGCTCCTTTGTTTGTGTCCCCCATGCCTATGTTTACTTTCATTTACATTTACATATGTCATTATTTGTTATATGGACATTTAAATATGTCATCCTTATTTTATGGACATTTGAATAAGTCATGTTCCTTATATTTTTCAACATTTGAACATGCCCCTTAATTATGGTCTCTTTCGACCATTGCATTTTGAATTTCTTTGAGTGATATTGTGTGTTGGATTATTTTCTTGTTAATATTATACTATTACTATAAACACATTTCCATGATTCTTATTATGCATCTTAGGCCTTCATGTGATGAAATTGGTTCTATGTGATTTAATGCTATATATACCTAGATATGTTCCTTCTATATGTTACATGGTTACATTCATAGATTATAAAATTATCTTATCTTTTTGAGGTGAGTTAACTGCAAGTTCACATCTTTCCCTTAACTCAAAGCAAACATATTAGTGGGGGCATGTCATAGAGGCATGCTCTCCACACTTGGTACAATTTTCAGATTTAGTGGGGGCATGTTTTGGAAGCATATTATCCACACTCATTTAGTATATGGTAATTCTATCACTTTTCAAATTCAATGTGTACATGTCATATGTTCATGGCTTCCATGCATTCATCATTTTTAGATTCAGTGGGGGAATGCTTTTAAATCATGTTCTCCACACCTATTTAGTATTCACTATTTTCAGAATATAGTTGGGGCATGTTCTATAAACATGTTCTCCACAATGGTACTCATATCAATTTTCATATTTTTTCATATATAATAGGTGCATGATTTGGAAGCATGTTATCCACACTTGCACATATTTGAAAATTGGCCAAATCATATAGTTATATGATTCATATTCATATTTGTGGAATAATTCTATACATTGGTACCTGTTAGTACCAAAAATTACACTTGAACAATTTGGGTCTTTGTATGATGAATTCCCTATGCCCAAGCTAAGTGAGTTTCAATGTTTTAGTTTCCTACCTTCCCTCATTAGGAGAAGAGGTTGGGACATGTAGTTTGAACAACCGTGTCTATCATCTTGATTTGATGAATCTAGAGGGATGTCTCACAAAGATGGAAAATACCCCATAAAGGCTTAGGAGAGATTGAAGAGTTACAGAGTGTAGAGAAAAGATCCTATGGCATGAGAATCTATAGTGAATAAATGAGGGTGTAACCAAGTATTTTTCCAAGCTTGGATCCTTCTCACTTAGGAGAAGACATATGTCAGTGTCTTAGGGAAAATTAAAAAGCTACACCTATGTGTTTTGGTGATTAAGGTAAGGAGTAGTCTGATGAACCAAATGAAAGAAATGTAGTTAAATCAAGGGACCTCCATGAGTAAGGTTTTGGGGATGGAAAGATTTTTCACTTATTCCCTTTTAAGTAAGTTAGTGCAAAGGTCAGAAGTAGCTATGACCCCATCTTCATTTTTGATTTGGACATGTGGTAGAGTTTTGGACCCTTGGACATTTTGGGCCTCTTTGTAGAATTTCCCCACTAACCTTTTGGTGGGTATGGTGCTTAAAGTCCCTAGGGCATAAATTTCTAATTTTATAAAGAATATTTATGCCACATGGAGGTACTTATGTGTTTTTTAATCTTTGAGACCTTTTTGATAATTTCCTCACTTTTATGGACATTTTCCAAAGGGTCCCCAAAGGCCCAAGCACCCAATTTTTTTCAAAATAAGGATCATTAAAAGTGGTGTCCTTGGTATCAACAAGAACTTGGGACTTCTTACCCCACTGCACTAGAGGATCATAAAAAGTGAAAAGGTGAGAAATTCCTTAAGATCCTAGAAAGAATGTTCTAAATATATGATTCACTCATATTTTTCCATGGATTATAAAATGAAGGTCACTTGGCACATAAGGGAAGGCCTTATGTTTTCCCTCTATTTATTAAATGAGGCTCAAGTAACTAATGGGGTAGGTGATGATTAACCACCTCATCTTGGAACATTAATGGTAACCCTAGTTATAAAATTTAAGGGATTATAATTAAGTGTTTTATTTTATTTAAACTCACCCTTCACATTCAAAGCCAAATATTTGTGCTTCTAAGTGACAAAGTGTGTCAAAGTGAAGAACAATGCAAATATAGTGAATCAAAGTATGAGTCTCAAAATATCTCCATTTCCACCTATGTGTAACCTTCACTAATACTATTAAGTGTCTGGAAACCTTGTTGTATAGTGTTTCAAGAGGCAATTGAGAACTTAGTCAAGAAGTCTTTTAGTGAAAATAAATTTATTTCTAAGTTAATAAACAACAGACTTAAAAAAATATGGTAGCTTCTTCAATAACATCCAAGGGAAACTTCATATCAGTGTTGGACTCAATAAAATAAATTTATGTCATGGATTTATATTTTGAGGCCCTATTAAATATCTTACAATACGCCAACCCCCCACAAGTAGTTGCCAATGTTGGCATGAGATACATTGCACCAGCAACAATGTTCTCCCTAGCTACTCCATACCTAGAGATCATCATAGCATGTGCTCAAGCATATCATCCAAATACCAAAACCATCATTGATGGTATTAATTTATTGGTATGCTCCTTTACTCTTAAAGCCATCAACACCATCCTTAACCAAAAATTATCACACTCAGTGTTAATGAATGATAGTAATACATTGAAAAAGATGAGAGAGCCATCTGGGAAGTCATGAACTCATGTTGGTTATTCAATAAGAGACAAAAGGTCTCAAGTATGTCAAAGAACTTGAAATTGGTAAAATTTAATGAGCTACTTCAATATGTTATATCCATGGACACTATAATCTATGGGATACCCACTACTGAGAAGTTTGAGACATGGATGTTTTTTTATCATACTCTATGTGCTAGAAGGGAAGAAGAGGATTGATTAGGACACCATATTATATGACAATTTGCATGCATAAATTATGTACCTTCAAGTGTCCATCCTCTACAAAGAGAAATTTAAAGGTACAATTTATATGTCTTCTTACCTAATGTATATCCTATTGCACAAAAAGGTTTTCCAGGGACTTATCAAGAACCCTACAGGGATGAAAATCTATGAGATATATCTTGAGGTACACTTGGAAGGATCTAATAATTTTTTTTACAATGTGCATAATTGATTTTTCAACCCCATGATGATTGTATTTTACCCCTTGAGGAGCCTAAAAAAAATGTCTATGATGGCCAAGTAAGAATTGAGAAATTTGGCACCACATATATATAGTTTAGAACATTCACATACATCAGGGTGAGTGGCTATTCTAGATGCCCACTCAAATTGCCCAGATACCTAGATGATAAGTTAGCAATAATGGAGTTGAGCTAGTAGATGATGCCATGGCATGAAATGATTGTAGCAAAAAAGATAAACAATCCTTTCAAATTTCTTGTGGTAATAGGATTATATTCATGTCCTTATGTGGGCAAGGCAAAGTGGTTAGAACAAGAAATTAGTTTGTATACACTTGATAAGATGCCATCTAAAACCAATTATGACATTAAGTGGTTGTTGAAAATGGTGATAAATGTAATATTACATCAGTCTCATTATGAAGACCTTTGGTCTGACTGCACCACCGAGGAAGATGTTTTAAAAGTGGGATTATATGAGGCTAACAATGTAGGAGGGTGTAGACTAAAACATCGCTCCTATCCCCAAGGACATGGTAGATGACAAGATAACACTCTCCTCAACATAAAATAGGAATAATGTTGAATCTTAGTCCATCACTCAACCAAACTTCATTGTGTAGGAAGATGACTCTATCCCTAAGTGAGCATAATCGATATTGAGGAGAACCTTCAGATGGTTAAAGGAACATGGAATCAACCTCAAGGCATATGACTCCCCTACCCTAAAAGAGTTAAGAAAGATAAAGGAATTAAATGCCTTCCTCCTTGCATATAATGGTGACCCTCTGACCCCATCATCATCTATATCAGGCAAGTGGAAAAGAAAGCTCAGAGACACTAACTTCACTAAACTAGTGGATGTTGAGAACATGACTGTGGTATAATCTAAGGATAGGTTGTCTTTCTTAAAAATAATGAGCTTGGCTAAGAATTGGGATAAAATTCTCATGGGGTAGGTCACACTAGCTAGTACCACTCCTATATCAATTTCAAGGAAGAAAGCTTTGGTGGTTCTGACCATCTCAATAGCTCCCCCATGGTTAGTTAAACATTAATACCAACTATCCTACCTACATAGTAGGCTATATTTGAGCCTTTTCCAAAAATATATTTAAGGAAGAGGGGAGGTGAGGAATAAAAAGAGCCACTAAAGCAAGAGAGAGTTAAGAAGGCCCTCTAACCTTTAATCAAATCTCTGACCAAGCACATGATAATTATTTTTAAAGAGCTGATCACCAAGGACTTCCATTGAAGAGAAGAGAAGATCAAGATTCTTACACATAAAGGGTCAGGGATGTGAGAGAGGGTGAGGACTCAGATGAAGAAAGGCTGATAACATAAGTAATGAATAAACAACATGCCTTCACTCCCACTAAGGTAAAAACTAAGCAAAGAACCCATAGGGAGAAGAATCATTCCTCATCAAGGATATAAACAAAAGGAGCATCTATAGAGGGGAAACCTATAATATAAGAAGGTGAAGGTGATGAAGAAGGGGTCAAAAGCTCTAGATGATCCTTTATTTATTGATAATGTTATAGAGGTTAGAGTTGAGGTAGCTACCCAAGTAGAGATCCCTATTGAAAAGGAGACCCAATCCTTAGAGATAGAGGCATTTATCCAAAATTTTATTTCTCAGTCACCTGGGTAAGACAAAGCTAGTGAATTTGAAGACACCTTAAAGTCAGATGAAAGGGATCAGGGTGAACCTAGGATGACATTCAGTCCCCCCACTAGTAGTGTAGAGGTGGGAGAGTAGGAAAAGGATAAAGGAGGAGATGATGGATCAAGCCTACAAATGGGCACCCCCATAACTTCATAGGTCAATAAACGTGCCAAGGAGGGTTCCCCCAAGGATTTTGCTTCAACTAAAGTCCTCTAAGGGATCCTCCCCACCATTAAGGTCTATGACCCAGAGAAAAATAAAGGTTTCAAGGCCATGATTGATAAAGAGTTGACCAAATGTGACAAGGAAGTCACCATAGCCTCTATAGGCCCATTTACCTAAATTAATAAGGAAGGAGAAGCCATTTTTGTATGTTCCATCCAAACCATGAAAAAGGTGAGCTCCATAAATTTTTTGCATGAAGTCCCACTAACCTAGTTTTATTTTTAAAATTTTAGAGCAAGTAGAACTAGTCCTAGAGGAAGAAAATAAAAAATTAAGAAAGTGATGAGGGCACAAAATATTTTGTGTTGAGTTCTCCTCCTAATCTAGTGGTGCTCTCGATAGTTTTTTCCTCATTGGCACCACTCATCAGTATTATAAGGTCATCCTCAATGTTCATAACTCTGGTAGGTTTCTAGACCAAGCCCCTTCTTTAGGTTATAGACCAGGTCAAAGAAAATAAGGATATGATGAGAAAGATAGGGGATATTTATATAATGCAAATTATTCAAAAAAAAAGGCTAATCCCTTGAACAAGGCCAAAATTCATGCTTGAATGACATTCAATGACAAGTGGGAAAGGAGTGTTGAAGTAGCCATTCATTCTCTAGATGCACAATAAAAGAATGATCCCTTAGAGAGTTACTCCATCTATAGTTACAATCTTTGGGAGTCATCAAGGAAGGGATTAAAACATAATTCACAAGTCTTAGCTGACATGGTGGCACATAGAATGGATAAAGATAAAGCTACCATGGAAGAGTTAAAGGTAAAAAACTAGGCTATGATCCAATACTTACAAAAGTTACTAAGTGAACCTTAGGCAATGACTCTAATTGCCATCTAGGCTGTTGACCCTTCCCTTATCCACCTTGAATCACTGGACCTCATCGATGGAGATGACTTGAAAGCTAGAGGATGTGCCACCAAGGATTGGAAGAAAATTTTGACCATCCAAACCAAGGAAACAATCAGGTTAGCACTAGAATGTCTGGATGACATCCTAGACAAATAAGGAGAGTGTGACTCCTAGCTATTCATGATGAGGTAGATCTCAAGATCTAGGAGAAAGTCAGGCTAAGGCTAGATGAAATATGTAACTTGGGATTGGATAAATTAATTAAAGAAAGCATCATCTCCCAATATGATCACAAAAATCCCAAAGAGTGCTAGTTATAAATAAAGCATCAAATATTGATGCTTAAAGAAGGCATCTTTGATCTAAAAGGAGAAGATAAGACTCTCAAGATTACAAATAAAGAGATAGATACCTCCTTTAGAAATATGGTGAACTTTTATGGTGCAAGTAACATGATGGATGAGGCATTGGATAATTCCTTGAAAAACCTCATCGATGCACCCCAAGGAACTTTTGATATCCAAAAGATTAGGGAACTAGTTACACTAGAAAAAGATTATGATCAACTCAATGTGTTAGTTGAAAAGAAGTAGGTGGTAATCTAGAAGATTTATAATTATATTGAAGAATATAAAATCAAGTTCAAATATTAGGTGGGCCCAAACCAAAAGATCCTTGCTGCCATGATTAAGGGATACTTTACGTACAAGAATAAGCTATCAAAGGACATAGTCATCAATGTGGATTCTGCATCATGACTGAATATCCCAAAATAGAATAATTCCATATCTCCCTTTCCCTTCTTATCCTTTTCTCCCCTTTTCTCCCTTTTTCTCTATTCCCATTGAGAAACCATTATACTTTTCCCAATAGTGGCAAGTCCCTTTCAGGGTTTGTTTTGTTTAAGAAAGGGACATTTTTGTTTCTTTGTGCAAGTGGACAAAGTTTTATTTTATCCCTTGTGATTTTATTCTATGTGTACATAACTGTAAATATTATTTTTTAGTGGGGAATCATACCTTTCATCATCTCAAGAGCACAACTGCAAGTCTGAGGAATCAAGTTCATTACAACCAACCCTAGGCCCATGAAATAATCTTCTAGCCAGGGAATGTTTGTAGAATATGATTACAATTGCATAAAAATTATGTATTTAGTATGTGTTTGCTCTTTGTGATTTAAATCCAAGTATTATAATCTCTTATTCAGCCCCTATATTATGAAAATTATTTACAGATGAAAGTTGTAATCACATATTCATATCTATCTTTAGTATCTTGTGCCTATATTAGCACATTTACCTATTCTATGTGACAACCCTTCTTGGGTGGAGTGAGAAAGTTTGGTTGTGTTTTGGTTAGATTTGTGTTCTTTTGTGCTAATAACCCCATGGAAAATGAATTGCATAATCTCTCCATGTGAGATAGCTACCCCATATGTCCTCTTACCTTGGTTCAAGTAGAGCCAAAAGTAGTAAGGAACTAACCATACCCTTTATAGGTGACCCTAATTCATTTTCTCTAGTCTGGTCCATTCTTGATACCAAAACCTCCCTAATAATGATGCCAAAAAAGTGTTGGTTCTCAATTGTACACCCTCCCTAATCTAGCTTTTTTTACTTTGAAATAAATGGCAAATAATGATGAGAAACCCATTAGAGTTTCATTGTATCTGGGGGAAGATTTGGCATCAAGAATGGACTAGACTAGATAAAATGACTGAGGGGCACCCACAAAGGGTATGCTCAGTTCCTTGATGATTCTAGATCTACCTAAACTAGGGTGAGAGGACATATGGGGTAGGTAGATCACATGGATGGATTAAACAATTTTGCCTTAATGGGTGTTATTGGAACAAAAGAGCACAAATCTGAGAAAAACACAACCAAACTTGCTAACTCCACCTAGGAAGGGTTGTCACATGGAATAGGCAACTATTCTAAGCTAGGAACAAGCTACTAAAGATAGATATGAATATTTGATTGAAACTTTCATCTGTAAAGAATGTTCATAATGCATGGGTTGAATAAGAGATTGCAATACTAGGCTTTAAAGCACGAAGAGCAAACACATGCTAAATACACAATTTTTATGCATCTATAGGCAAATAACACTTTAGATATGAAAATGGTGTGTTATATGTAAAGTAAGATGGGGAAAAACCAAGTTAATTTGAAATATGAATAAGGATGAACTTTTCAATCACATATTCATATATGTCTTTATTAACTTGTGCCTAACTTAGAACATTTGCCTATTCTATGTGACAACCCTTATCAGGTGGAGTGAGAAAGTTTGGTTATGTTCTAGTCAAATTTGTGTTCTTTTGTGCCAATAAACCCCATAGAGGTTGAATTATATAATCCATCCATGTGATCTAGCTACCCCATATGTCCTCACACCCTGGTTCAGGTAGAGCCAAAAGTACCAGGGAATTGACCATACCCTTTGTAGGTGCCCCTCAGTCATTTTCTCTAGTCTAGTCCATTCTTGATGCAAACCCTCCCCTAGCTATACTGACACTCTAGTGGGTTTCTCATCACTATTTTCTATTTCTTTCAAATTACACAAAGTCAAATTAGGGGGGTGTATAATTGAGAACCAATAATTTTCTAGCACCATTGCTAGGGATCTTATCACCCTTATTATGGGCCTAGTTGTCAAAAAATATCAAGTGTTTTATTTTCCTTGTTTCCAAGTTGATTTGCTCACATATGTTCTATTGGTAATATCATAATTCTCTTTTTAACATTTACTCTTGTTTGTGGAAATCTATTTAATATCTTTGAAGATTGTTATCAATGTGTAAAAACTAGCATCTCTATGTAGTGCCTAGTTTTGTTGGTCTAGAAGCCTTATTTTTAATGGTGACTCTATTCTATCAAAGGTTTAAAGAGTTAGTACCTATTATTTGTACCTTTCTTTATCTCTAAACCTTCTCTTTAGCTCTATAAAATTAGAGGGTACTAGATCTTCTTTCTTAAGGAATCCTTCAAAAGAGCTTGTCCTTGAATTGGGTCCCATATAGAAGAAAACAAGTTTGGAAACCTATTATGGGTCAATGTTCAAGCTATCAAATATGACCTGATCAATTTATTCCTCTTCACATGTACCCCTTGTCCTCTAACATCCCATTATTTGAGGGGTACCAAAGTGCTTTGGATAGTTATAAACTTCCTATGAGTCAAGCTCCCTCTCCCTAAAGAACCATTTCTCCTTTTTCTAGTTCTCCAATTAGTGTCCATTCTCAACTCCCCCCTAGGTCACCTTCATCATCCAATTTATAAATGGGAAAACATAACTTAAGAAGGAGGATGTGTAACGTATATAATGAAAATGATGGAGAGGATGATCAAGATTTGGGTAATCAGCGTAAACCATTCATGATCCTAAGATTTAGACCCATCAAGTTCAATGGTATGCCTAGTTTTCCCAATGAGGTCCCTATCAAGATTAGAAATGTCCTACCTAAGTTCTAGGGAAATAACATGGTGTTTGTGGAGTAATATTTGAAAGCTTTTTTAAATGTTATTGAAGACTATGATATTGACTTGGAGGATGTGTGTATAAATCTCCTCATCATCACACTTGAGGATGAGGCTCAGGAGTGGTTCAATTCCCTCCCTAATGGATCTATAGATACTTGGAAATCAATGATCAATGCATTCAAGATGCAATTTGGTGAGAGTATAGACCCTTGATTCCTACTTTCTGAGTTTAAGAACCTCAAAAATAAACCTAATAAATGTGTGAAGGATTTCAATTCATGATTTAATGTGTTAAGGAGGTTTCCTGAGGATATCATGCCCAATGGTGTTGCTTCTATAATTAAGTATTGTGATACATTTTACAAGAATATGGCCTATTATCTTAGAGAAAAGACTCCCATAAATATAAGGATGGATTTCAATTTGGCTATTCAAATAGAAAATAACATCAAAAATATGGATAAGACTTTGAATAAAAGGGATGATGTCAAGTTGGTAAACCCTAAGAAAATGCAAACCTCCCATAAAGGAGTGGAATTAGAGGAAACATTGAAGACCTTAGCCACTACAATCAAGGAAATATCATACAAGATGGTTAGAGATAAGAAGGGATTATCCCAGGGTCCCTCCAATCATGATAATAGGAGAGAGAATAAGAGAGAGGAATGGAATTATCTCTGAGATCAAGGTCAAGACAGGCCACCTTTCTGAACTAGAAATAATGATAAAGGAAAGGGGCTAGTAAGGGATGACATGAATCATACTCGAAGGGCTAGAAGGGATGTTCTAGATCCTTTGGCCATAAAGATTAACATAGTTGATTTTGAAATCAATTAGTGTGATAAGTGTTTTCTCCCTCATCCCTCATGTAGCACAACCTCTAAAGGTGTTTTAGAGGTATTTGGTTCTAAAGTGGCATTTGATGAAAATGACATTTACATAGTTTATTTCTTGGAGGTGGAAAGTTACATCTTCATGGGAGAAGGTGTAAGTACCCTATCAATCCTAAAGTATTTAGACACCCCAACCTATGATTATTTCACTTTTAGTTTTGATGAACTGGGTGTAATGGTTATTTCTCTATCAATGGAATTAATGGGTGCTACCACTACTCAAGAATTTTAGGATGCCTATGAAAAGGTGAGAATTATATCCCCAAACTTTGTCTAAAAAATAAATATGATGCATGAATATGAGTTGTCAATTCATGATTTTGAGTTCCTGATATCAATGATGAAAGAAAATATGGGGACTCTCCCTCATCAATCAAGGACCGATAGTTGATGATTCATGTTGTAATTGCCCAAGAAATTGAGTATAATATGAGAATCAAGGATTAAAATACTCCCCCAAAATATGAAGGTATTTATACTCCCAAGGTAGAGACTAAATAAAAAATAACCATTAGAACTAAGGAGGTCCAAAATCTTGCTATGTCTGGTCCTGCACCTTATCATGCTAAACCAAGAAGTACCTAGGCCAAAATCAAACCCCTTTCATATCTAGCATTCCTAAGAAAGATGAACCTAGGAAAATTCCTTTGAATAATGAAGTCAATTGTATTGGACCTTCTATTTTTGTGCCCCTAAAACTAGAAGGGTATATTTTGAGTGAAAATGTCACAATTTTACCTACCAACACTTCACTACCCAAATATAGTGTTTGTGATATTAACCATGTACTAAGTTAGATGAAGGTCATAATACCTTTTATGGATCTTCTTAGGATCTTGAAGCATAGAAAGAGATCTTTTGAATATTTAGGGTTCACAAAAAAGGTCACTACTAATGAAATTGTTGAGGTAGAGCCTCCCCTCATCCTCGCTAGAGAAAATAATAATGCCTCAAAACCTTTAAAGTAACACATATAAGTATACCTAGGAATGACACTGGTAAAGAGCCAAATGGATGTTAACCCATTCTATACCACTTTGATGATTAGTGGATTGATCATCCATAATTCCATGTTTGATTTTGATGCATCCTGTAACATCATATCACTGGCTGTACTCAACAAATTATGCATAAGAATAACAATAGTATATGTATGATGCCTTGCCATGGATTCTAGAGAAGTGCCTATTCTTGGTGTGGTAAAAGGGTTAGTGGTACAACTTATGTAATACCTCAAATATTTCTTGAGCATAGATGTCATTATTGTATACTATCCACCTAAGTGGGGTATGTTGCTCTCTAGAAAGTGGGATACTAGCATTAGAAATAATGTTCAAATGGATTTATCTTATGCCAAAGTACCTTTGGATGGGAAAATTATTTGCCTAAATCAAGAACCACAAATGCTTCATATCTTGGAAGACCCTACGTACTAGTTGGATGAAGTGTTATATGTAGATACATATATCGAGAGCTTCATGGGAAATGTCAAGTTTATAGAGATGCCACCTGATGCTGGTATCCAAGATGAAGAATCCATCTAGATTATGAATTTTGATGGAGCATGTTCTAATATTGGAAATGGGACTAGAGTTATTTTATATACTCTTGAGGGACAAATTTTTAAGTTCTCCTTTTAGTTGGATTTTGAGCGCACAAATAATATTGAAGAATATGAAGCACTTTTGATAGGACTCCAAATTACCTATGAGTATGGATTCAAAAGGTTGTTAGTATTGGGTGACTCTGAGTTAGTGTTTAAACAAGTTTGGGATATTTACACCATGAAGTAGAATAGGTTGAAGTAGTATTGAAATTCTATTTGGGACTATTTGGAATGGTTTGATGCTTTCAGCATCTATTACTATGCTTGAAAGCTCAATTATTTGGTAGATGTGCTCACCAAGAGAGATACAGAATGTAGGATTGAGCCTAGAAATGATGCTGATGAATATCAAGTTAAAAAATTGGTAAGGCCTTCTGTTCTAGACAAAATTAATCATTGGAAAGTCTTTGATGATGACGACCACATAAAAAGGTTTCTATGCTACATAGAATAATTTGAGGGAACTATAATATACTAGGATTCTATGATCTAGGTATGTGATGGGAAGGAAAACTTGTATAGAAAATAAATAATCTAGTTTATAATTAACACCATTCCTAAGGGATTGGTTTGTCTTAAAGAAACCTTTGATGGAGCTAATTGAATCAAATCTAGAAACACTTATATATCAAAAGAAGTCATTGAGATTAACATTAAGACACCAAAGAACTCAAGGAAAATCTAGATCGATGTTCGCTTAAGTAAATATGAAAATGAAACATTAATCACCCTATTAAATAAGTACTAAGATTACTTAGTGTGGTCTGATAGAGAGTTAAAGGCTTATAAATAATATTTGTTTCAACATATTATCCCCTTGCATCCCAATGCAAAGTGATTTTGATAGAAATAATGACTAATCAACCCCATCTTAGCCACCAAAATGTAGGAAGATCTAAAGAAGCTAAGGGATAGTGGGATCATTCAACCTATTAGATATTCATCATGGGTGGCCAACCTTTTCCCTATTAGAAATAAAAATAGAGACATCTAGCTTTGTGTATATTTATAAAATTTGAAAGGGGCATCTTTGAAAGACAATTATCCATTGCTTAACATAGATAATATGCTTCAAGATATCACTAGATTAGAGCTGTTGTCGACCCTAGACAATTTTTCTAGATACAACCAGGTGGTGGTCAAAGAGTCAAATAGGGCTAAGACCAATTTCACCACCCCATGGGGCACTTACGTATATGTTCAAATGAATTTTTGTTTAATAAACATAGGTTCCACTTTTCAAATATTAATGGATGTAACTTTCACTAAATTGATCAATCAATTCATTACTATCTACCAGGATGATGTCATTATGTACTCCAAAAAGAGGAGTGACCACCTAGTGTATTTGGAATAGTTGCTTATTAGATGTTAAGAGTTTTGGATCTCTATGAACCCTAAACAAAGAGCAAAGTTACCGGGACACATTGTGTCCCAATAAGGTGTTATGATAGACCTTGAGAGGTTAGATGCCATTGATAAAGTACCCATCCCATAGACCAAGAAAGGTATTCAATCATTCTTTTGCCAAATTAATTTTTTAAGATGGTTTGTTTCCAATTTTATAGAGATTATTTTGATGATCACTTCAATATTGAATAAATATCAAACTATAAAGTGGGAGGAAAAGGCTACCTAGTCATTTCAAGACATCAAGGCCACCTTGAAAATGGGCCTGGTGCTTATTAGCCTAGACTACAAAAAAGAGTTCTAAATATTTTCATTTTACTCTATGCATACCATTGTTATAGTGATACTATAAAAAAATAATGAAGGTCATGAGCAGTCAATTACCTTTTTTAGGAAGGCACTTCAAAGATCTAATATTAGATATACCATAATGGAAAAGCAAGCCTTCACTCTTTTGAAAGATATCAAACAATTTAGGTCCTACATTTTGAGTTTAAAGATTATTTCCTATGTCCCTCACACTATGGTGAAGGGCATATTAACTCAAAATGAAACTATTGATTAGAGATTTTTATGGGTCAATAAACTAAAAGAATATGACCTAGATAAATAGACAACCAAGCTCGTCAGGGGCATGGGTTTGGTCAAGTTGATGACCAAGGCAAATTTATAATCCATGGAGGTGAATAATGCAAAAATAATGGTGGACTGTGGATCAAAGTATGATAGATACCCATGGTATAGAGATATAGTGCATTACCTAAAGACTTTGAGTTATCCTCCTCATCTAGAGAAGAATCAAACAATGACATTGAATTTGGTGTCCTAGAAGTATATTCTATTGTAGGATGACCTCGCATGGAGAAAATCAGATGGTGTTATCTTGAGATGTTTAGTGGAAAGTGAGGTCTCTCCAATAATCACAAAATTGCATAGTGGTGTGTGTGGTGGCCATTTCACCCCAAAGGTCACTACACACAAGATCCTAAGGGTTGGATATTAGTGGCCTCCATTATTCAAAGATGTAACTACCTTGGTTAGAAAATGTGAAGAATGTCTGTAGTTCTCTATAAGAATGAAGGCATCTAAATCACTTCCCCTATAGCCAGTCTCTATTGAGGGACCTTTTAGATAATGAGGATGGATTTTATGGGTGAAATCTCATATGACTCAAGTTTTGGTCATAAATGGATCTTAATGGTCACTAATTACTTCAAGAAATGGGTTGAAGCAATTCATACTAAGAGATTAAACCACTAGGTAGTCATAGATTTCTTATTGAACAATATCATTTATCGATTCAAGGTACCAATCAAGATTGTATGTGACAATGCTATGTGCTTCAAAGATAAATAGTTTAGTGCATTATGTGAGGATTATAGGACTAACTTAGCATACACCTCCAACCATAATCCATAATTAAATGGACAAGTAGAGTCTAACAATAAAAACCTATTGAAAATTATCAAGAGGACTCTAGTTGACAACAAAATAAAATGGGGTGAGCAGTTAAAGTTTGCTATTTGGGTGGATAGGTTAACTCCAAATATATCCAATAGAAAGAGCCCCTTTAAGCTCATGTATGGGTCCCAAACTATTTTTATTTTGAATATACAATTGCCTATGTACCAGTTCATGTAACAAATGACTGAGGTAAGAATATAAATAAGCCACTATGAAGGGAGAATTGACTAAATCATTAAACTTGATAAATATAGGAGGTGGGGTCATGAAAATCACATATAATTTAAGGATATTCTTAAGAGGATTTTTTATATAAAATTTACTCCATAAACTTTTTAGGTCGATGATCTAGTTTTGCTCTAGGATAATAGACATGAAGACAAAGGGAAGCATGAAAAAATTTATTCCCTTTGGATAGGTTCCTACACCATAAAATTTCAAATAGGGAATCATACCTTCTATCTTTGAGATATAAATGGGGAGATTTTGTAGCTGCCAATAAATGGTAGACATCTCAAGCATTTCTTAGATTGAACCTCTATTTGCTTACATAGATACATAATTTTCTTTCTTATGGTCCCTGTGATCATGTTGTATTTTTATCTATCCCTATCCTTTTTTCTATTGATTTATTGCCTTATTAAAATATTGATTCACCCATGGTATGCTTATTATTGAATCCATATCCCAATGGATAGGTGACTAGTCTGGTGTTCTCTATGTATCCACTGGGTGTACCTGTTCCCGAGCAAGAGCCTATGTTAGTGCCCAAAATTGTACTAGAGTAATGTGGGTCTTTGTATGATGAATTCCCTATGCCTGAGCTAAGTGATTTTTAATGTTTTATTTTCCTTCATTACTCATCAAGAAAAGAGGTTGGGATGTGTAGCTTGAGTAACCATGTTTTTCATCTTGATTGGAAGAATCTAGACGGATGTCTAACAAAGATGAAAAATACCCTAGAAATGCTTAGGAGAGATTGAATAGTTACAACATGTGGATAAAATATCCTATTGCATGAGAATATATAGTGAATAAATGAGGGTGTAACCAAGTCTTTTTCCAAGCTTGGATCCTTTATGTTCAGGAGAAGAGATGTCAATGTCATAGATAAAAGTAACAAGCTACACCTATGTGTTTTGGTGATTAAGGTGAGGAGTAGTTTGATGAACTAAATGAAAGATATGTATTTAACTTAAGGGACCTCTAAGAGTAATGTTTGGGGGATGGAAAGATTTTGCACTTATACTCTTTTAAGGAAGTTGGTGAAAATTGTGGAAGTATCCATGACCCTAACTTCATTTTTGATTTAGACACATCATAGAGTTTCAAGCCCTCAGACATTTTGAGCCTCTTTGAAGAATTGCCCCACTTACCTTTTGGTAGACATGATGCTTAAAGTCCCTAGGGCCCAGATGTATAATTTTATACAAAATATTTATGCCTCATGGAGGCACTCAGGTGTTTGTCAACTTCAAGACCTTTTTTGAAAATTTACTCACTTTTATGGACATTTTACAAAGGGTCCTTGAAGGTTTAAATTCCCATATTTTTTCAAAAGAAGGATAATTGCAAGTGGTGTCCTTGGTATCAATAGGAACTCATGACTTCTTGCCCCATAACACTAGAGGATCATAACAAGTGAAAAGGTGTGAAAGTCCTTGAGAGCCTAGAAAGAATGTTCTAAATCTATGATTCTCTCATATTTCACCACATATTATAAAAATAGAGTCACTTGGCACACAAGGGAAGGCCTTACATTTTCCCTTTATTTTTCAAATGAGGCTCAAGTAATTAATGGGGTAGGTTGTAATTAGTCACCTCATATTAGAAAATTAATGGTAACCATAATTCTAAAATTAAAGGGATTATAATTAAGTGTTGTCTTTTATTTGAACTCACCCTTCACATTCAGAGCCAAAGATTTACGCTTCCAAGTGACTAAGTGTGCCAGAGTGAAGAACATCATGAATATAGTGAATCAGAGTATGAATCTTAAAATATCTCTATTTCCACCTATGTGTAGCCTTCACTAACACCATTAAGTGTTTGGAAACCTTGTTGTATAGTGTTTTGAAATTCAATTGAGAGCTCAGTTGAGAAGTCTTTTAGTGTAAAGAAGTTTATTTCTAAGTTAATAAAATAACAAAAAACTTGAAAAAAGATGGTATCTTCTTTAACAACATCTAAGGTAAACATTATATCAGTGTTGGACTCAATCAAGGACACTAATGTCATGGATTTGGTATTTGGGGCCCTATTGAATGTCTTGAAACACCCCAACCCCCCATAAGTAGTTGGCAATGTTGGCATGAGCTACATTACACTAGAAATAGTGTTCCCCCTAGTTGTTCCATACCCAAAACTTGTCATAACATGTTTTTGAGCATATTAGCTAGATAATAAAACCATCATCATTGGTAGTCATTAATTTTATGATCCTTTACTACCAAATCCCTCAGTGTCATGCTCAACATTCCCCCTCAACCAAAAAGTATCACACTCAGCATCAAGGAATGCCAACAATACATTGACAAAGATGAGAGAGCCATATGGGAAGTTGTGAACTCATATTGGCTATCCAAGAAGAGATAAAATGTATCAAGGATGTCAAAGAACTTGAAATTGGTAGAATTCAATGAGTTGCCTTAGTATGTTATATCCATGGCTACTAGAATTTATGGGATACCCACTTTTGAGAAGTTTGAGACATGGATGTTTTTTATTATGCTCTATGTGTTGGAAGGGAAGAAGAGGATTGATTGGATCACCATCCTCAGTGATAATTTTCATGCACAAATGATGTAGCTTTAAGTGGCCATCCTTTGCAAGGAGAAATTTAAAGGTACATTTTATATGTCTTCCTACCTAATGTATATCTTGGTGCATAATAGGGTTTTCCAGGGAGTTACCAGGAGCCCCACAGGGATGAAAATCTATGAGATATATCCTAAGGTAACCCTAGAAAGATCTAGGAATAATTTTTTCAAGGTGCACAACTACTTTTTCGACCCCATGATGAGTGTATTTTACCCCCTGAGGATCCTGAATAGAATGTCTGTGATGCCCAAGTAGGTAATTGAGAAATTTTGCACCACTTATATACAATTCAACACATTCACATACATTAGGATGAGTGGCTATTCTACATGTCCACTCAAATTTCCTAGATACCTATATGATAAGTTGGTAGTAATGGAGTTGAGTCGGTAGATGGTGCTACCACATAAAATGATTGTAGCAAAAAAGATAAACAATCCTTTAAAATTTCCTATGGTGATAGGATTATATTCATGTCCTTATATGGCCAAGGAATAGGGGTTGGAGAAAGAAATTATTTTGTATACACTTGGTAAGATGTCATCCCGACCTAATTATGACATCATGTGGTTGGTGAACATGACAACAAATGTAATATTTCATTAGTCTCACTATGAAGACCTTTAGTCTAACTGCACCACCAAGGAAGATGTCTGAAAGTGGAACTATATGAGGCTAATAGTGTAAGAGGTCATAAAATACAACATCACTCCTATCCCTAAGGACATGGTAGATGATAAGTTGACACTCTCCTCAACATATAATAGAAATAATATTGAATCTCAATCCATCACTTAGTTGGACTTTACTATGTAGAAAGATGACTCCATCCCTAGGTGAGCAACATGGATAATGAGGAGAACCTTCAGATGGTTGAAGGAACATGGAATCTACCTTGGGTCATAAGACTCCCCTACCCTCCAAGAGTTAATAAAGGTATAGGAATTGAATGCCTTCCTCCTTTCATATAATGGTGACCCTCTATCCCCATCATCATCTATAATAGGCAAGGGGAAAAGAAAGATAAAAGACACTAACTTCACCAAAATGGTAGATGTCGAGAAGATGACCATGGCACAATCTAAGTTGAGGTTATCTTTCTCAAAAATAATGATCTTGGCTAAGAATTGGGATAAAATTCTCATGGGGTAGGTTATATTGGATAGTTCCACTCCCATATCAATTTCAAGGAGGGAAGCTCCAGTGGTGTCAACCATCTCAACAACCCTCCTATAGCCAATCAAGCATCAATCCAAAATGTCCTACCTACATGATAGGATATAGTTGATCCTTCTCCAAAAATATATTCATATAAGAGGGGAGGCAAGGAATAAGAGGATCCAAAAAATCAAAAGATATTTAAGAAGGCCATCTAACCTTTAATAAAGTCTCCGACCAAGTAGAGTATAGTTTTTTTCAAATACCCAATCACCAAGGATTTCCCACTAAAGAGAAGAGAAGATAAATCTTCTTACACATTGAGGGTCAGGGATATAAGTGAGGGGAGGACTCAAATGAAGAAAGGATGATAGTAAAAGTAATGAATAAACAACATGCCTTCACTCCCCTTAAGTTAAGAACTATGAAAATAACCCATAGGGAGAAGCATCATTCCCCATCAAGGATCCTGAAGGAAGGAACATCTATAGAGGGGGAACCTACAATAAAAGAGGGTGATGATGATGAGAAAGGGGTCAAGGCTCTAGATGATCCTTTATTTTTTATGATGTTATAAATGTTAGAGTTGAGGTGGCTACCCAAGTATAGGCCCCTATTGAAAAAGAGCCTTACTCCCCAAAGATAGAGGCATTTGTCCAAAATTTTATTTCTCAATCACCTAAGCAAGACAAATATAATGAAGTCAAAGACACCCCAAAGCTAGATGAAAGGTATCAAGGTGAACTTGGGGATGACATTCATTCCCCCACTATTAGTGTAAAGGTGGGAGAACAGGAAAATGATAAAGGTGGAGATGAGGGATCAAACCTAAAAATGGGCACTGCCATAACTTTTGAGGTTAATAAAGGTGCCAAGGAGGGTGCCCCCAAAGTTGTTACTTCAATTAAAGTTCCTTGAGGGGTCCTCCCCAACATTAAGGTGTATGATTGAGAGAAAAATAAAGGTTTTGATGCCATGATTGGTGAAGAGTCACCCAAATAAGACAAGGAAGTCACCATAGCCTCTACATACCTAGTAGCCCAAAGTAATAAGGAAGGACAAGCCATTTTTGTATCCTTCATCCAACCCATGAAAAATATTGTGCATGAAGTCCCACTAGCTTGGGTCTATTTTAAAATTTTTGGAGTGAGTAGAACTAGTCCTAGAGGAAGAAATGAAAAATTAGGAAAGTAATGAAGACACAAATAAATTTATGTTGAGTCCTCTTCCCAAGCCATTGGTGCTCCCATTAGTTTTTTCCTCATTGGCACCACTCATCACTATCACAAGGCCATCCTCAACATCCACAACTCTGGTAGGTTTCTAGACCAAGCCCCTTCTTTAAGTAATATACTAGGTGAAGGAAAAGAAGGATGTGATGAGAAAGATAGGGGATATTGACATAACACAAATTATTAAAAAAAAAGGATAAGCCCTTGAAGAAGTACAAAATTTATTCTCAAATGACATTCACTGACAAGTTGGAAAAGAGTGTTGAAGTAGCCATTCATCCTCCATATGAACTACAAAATAATGCTCCCCTAGAGATTTACTCCATATATAGTTAAAAATCTTAGGGAGCCATCAAGGAAGGAATTGAAGCATACTTCACATGTCCTAGATGACATGGTGGCACATATAATGGAAAAAGATAAAGCCACCATAGAAGAGCTAAAGGTAAAAAACCAAGCTATGATCTAGTACTTATTAAAGTTACTGATTGAGCCTTAAGTATTGACTCCAAATACCATCTAGGCCCTTGACCCTTCCCTTATCCACATTGAATCATTGAACCTCACCCATGGAGATGAATTGAAAGCTAAAGGATGTGCCATCAAAGAGTGGTAGAAAATTTTGATCATCCAGACTAAGGAAGTAATCAGGTCAGCACTAGAATGTCTAAATGACATCATAGATAAACAAGGAGAGTGTGACTCCTAGTTATTCATGTATGAGGTAGATATTAAGAGCTACGAGGTAGATATGTTGAGGCTAGATAAAATATGAAACCTAGGATTAGATAAATTAATTAGAGAAATCACCATCTCCCAAGATGATCACAAAGAGCCCAAAGAGTACCAGTTGGTAATAAAGCATAAAATATTGATACTTCAGGAAGGCATATTTTATCTAAAAGGATAAGATACGTCTCTCAAGATTACAAATAAAGAGATAGATGAATCCCTTAGAAAGATTGTAAACTTGGATGGTGAAAGTAACATGATGGAGGCATTGGATAATGCCTTGAAAACCTCATTGATGTAACACAAGGAAATTTTGATATCCAAAAGATCAGGGAGCCAGTTGCACTAGAGAAAGATTGTGATCAACTCAATTTGTTGGTAAAAAAGAATCAGGTGGTAATCTATAATATTTCCAATTGTCTTGAAGAATATAGGATCAATTTCAAATATTAGGTGGGCCTAGACCAGAAGATCCTTGATACCATGATCGAGGAATACTTGACATACAAGAATAAGTTGTCAAAGGGCACAATCATCAATGTGGATTCTACATTATGACTAGATACCCTTGACTTCTTTCCCAAAATAGAATCATTCCAGACCTCCCTTTCTCTTCTCATCCTTTTCTCCCTTTTTATCCCTTTGTCTCTATTCCCATTGAGAAACCATTTTACTTTTCCTGATAGTGGCACATCACTTTCAGGATTTGTTTTGTTTAAGAAAAGGACATTTTTATTTCTTTGCACAAGTGGACAAAGTTTTTTTGTCCCTTGTGAGTTTATTTTATGTTTACATAACTATAAATATTCTTTTGTAGTGGGGAGTCATACCTTTCATCATCATGAAAGCACAAGTACAATTATGAGGAATCAAGTTTGTTGCAACCAATCCTAGACCCATGAAGGAATATTCTATCTAGGGTATCTTTTTAGAATATTCTAAGTGTGGCTATGAAATTGTATAATTAAATGGGGTTTGTCGCTTTATAGAGGTCAGTTAATTTTTGGGTACATAGCTATAGCTTAGGAGAGTTCTCCCCATGTAATTTTTTGATGCCAAATTAATTCCTCTTGTAAAATCATTGGCAAGCTTTGAGATCATTAAAAATGTATCCCTTGTTAAAAAAATGTTTTGCATGGTGTTTTGATATGTAATTTTAAGATACATTGTAATCAGCTTTGATTCAATTAATACATGAAATCTACTCATGGTTCATTATTTCTTCCTATTGTTGAAATATAATGCTCTATTTTACATGCATAGTGGATTGGTTATCTTATATGTGCCTCTTCATGGTAGTAATTTAAGGTTTGAATCTAGAATATAAAATCCTTTTCATTTTTATATGTGAAAACAAGGAATTGATAGCCTTCTTAAGGGTAGTCCTAGGTTTATGAATTCAACTGGTAGGAGCTTTTGAATAGTTATTTGCAGAGTTGTAGATAAATTCTCAAGGACCATTTATGCATGATTTCATCTTATCTATTTTTAAATAGAAAGCATTTGTTAAGTGAAGATAACATAGATGTTAACATCTCTATAATTATTTACTAATCATAGACATCCTTATTCATATTTTAGATTAACTTGGTTTTGTCCCATCCTGCCCTGCATATAACACACCCTTTGCATATCTAAAGTGTTATTCTCTTGTAGATGCATAAACACTGTGTATTTAGCATGTGTTTTCTCTTTGTGATTTAAATCCCAATATTACAATCTCTTATTCAACCCCTGTATTATGAAAATTCTTTGTGGATGAAAGTTGTAATCACATATTCATATCTATCTTTAATAACTTTTGCATGGCTTAGAACATTTGCCTATTTTGTGTGACAACCCTTCTCAAGTGGAGTGAGAAAGTTTGGTTGTGTTATAATAATATTTTTGTTATTTTATTCCAATAACCCCCATAGAGGATGAATTACATAATCTCTCCATGTGAGCTAGCTACCCCCTAGGTCCTCTCACCTTAGTTTAGGCAGAGCCAGAAGCAATAGGGAACTAACCATACCCTTTGTAGGTGCCCCTCAATCATTTTATCTAGTTGGGCCCATTCTTGATTCCAAACCTTCCCTCGACTACAATGACACTCTAATGGGTTTCTCATCACTGTTTGTCATTTCTTTTAAAGTACGCAAAGCTAGATTAGGGGGTATAGAACTAAGAACCAATAGTAACCATTATTATACATAGTTTTAGCATGAGACATATCTAAGGTGTATATGTTATGGAATATGTGAATAATATTTTAAAATACAAATCAATTTCATGTTTCTAAACTCTTTTACATATTGATACTACATTTAGAATTTTACAAATTTTATTGAGTTAATGTACTATAGTATATGATTCAATTTTTGGTATGTTTGAGGTGATTAAATCATTCAATATTGATAATTTTTTAGGTTATAATTGATTGTATCATCTATCCTCATTAGGTTATAAGTGTAATTGGGTTTCATGGTTGAGATAATCTCAAATTCCAAGTGGCAACTCACTTTTCCTCCAAATTTGGTGGCATGTGCCTTCCAATATCTCTCTTTATCTCCATGGATATATGTAATTTCAAGGTTTATCTATATTTATCATAATCTTAATTTTAATGCCTCATAATGATACATATTTTTTGAATCAACTTGGGAGTAGTCAAGGTGGTTACATTGACACACACGTGTACTCCTAAACCTTGATCTATCAATTTTAACCTATTATAAGTAATTCCAATTGCAAATTATATGCACTAATTATATAGTATAATATGCCCTTGGTTATATGTCAGTGACTAGAAAATCACTCAAGTTGGGCACATATAAAGATAAGGTGTGTTTTACACACCCAAGTATGCTTTCATTTCCTTTAAATTAGTAATTTAATTACTAGATTAAATGGAGGGGAAATGTATACAATGTTTATGGATTATATAAAACCTATGTATTATACACTTAGAAACCTTAGACATTGTTTTTTACTCTTAGTTCTAGACCATTTATCGATTATGTAAGCCTTGTATATTTTGTATCTTGTTCCCCTTGGCTTATCTCTTACTATAACCATTCTTGTGTTCATGACCCAGACCTTATATCTTGCCTAGAATGTTAAATTATACTTATCTTCCATCTCTACAAGTTTTGAACTTATATGTACTTTTATTCTCCCAAACACTAACATCTGACACAACTGCTAGTGTCAACATTATTGTCTTAACACAATGCAAGTGTTTATTTCCCTAAATTCATCTATTTTACAACTGAAATGTATCCCAACAGCTGACCTAAGTGATTTGATGCAAGTTACTTTTCCAAATTGATTAATATAAATACAAGATCAAACCTCATTCATTCTTCACCTAGAAACATGGAATAATACCTAGTATTCTTACCAAAGAGCATTCAAAGAGCATTTAATTGAACAAATATTCCATATTTCCATACCATTCATAAGAATAACACATATATAGGTCTAAAGTAATAAATGAGTATCCTAAGAGCCTGATTTTATAAGTTAAAAACTAGGTCACTTTGTACTTAAATTTGCACATATTGTATGATTCACACATAAGGCAACACATAGGGGAGAACTACGTCAATCTGAATCCCTCTTCATAGTATTGGCTATGTAGGCAATGCTCACTTATAGAGGGGTATTTGGGGTTAGCTTTAAATTATGTGACCATGATGTAGGGAAATATTCATGGTCTCTAATTTTGAGTCATTATAGCTATTAGGATTAATTTAGAGTCTATTTGCAGAGATTAGAGTCCTTAGGTAGTCTTAAAATTCAAATTAGAGTCTATGTAATGTTTTACCACCAATTTCATTATTTAAAATTTCAAACTTTAGGTATTACTATGGAATTGGAAAGCATGCCTAAAGATGTCTCAATATTGTAATTATTTTGAGGTTAAAACCATATCAAGGTTAACATACATGGATCATGTGTTGAGGCATTTTATTAGTTAACAATCTCAACATACGTGAGAAGTAGTTATCAAAAGGTGGTTATAGGTTTTTATTTCAAAAGGTTGTAAAGTTCAAGTTTTGGCATGAGTATTTTGAATGGATATTGGGGGTGGATTTGAATTTTAATAGATATAAATAACCCAAATTAATGAAGACACTAGATTTTGATAACTAATACATGGTAGTTTCATCTTGTTATTCTATGTCATTGAAGAATTATGTTTCACTATGATTTGAAAGCTTGTAAGTATGACAAGAATGGAGTGTGAATTTTTTAAAACATGAAAATGAATGATATTAAATGGAAGTGAAATTTAGGTTGTGATTTCTAAAATAATTTATAGATATTTCCTTTTTGAAAACAAGAATTGTCTGCAATTTTTGTGTATTCTATGTGCATGACGACTGAGTGTAATAAAGAGAGAAGTATGAGTACATTATTTAAGATAGAGAGATTATGGTGTGAGTTTTTGTTTTCATATTTTTTATTATCTTAAAAAGGATTGAAAAATAACACTTATTGAATATAGGAAAAGGTTCTTGTTAACAGTTTGATATTTGTCCATTGTGTTCTTAAACCTTGTTTCAAGGTAAAACTGAGAATGTAACCCAAAAAACAAGTAATATATGGAGGATTATTCAAGAATTAAAACAAAATATTAAGTTTTTGAGTCATTTTTAATAATATTTTTGAGATTATTAAACTTTTAAAGACCCTTAATTTGTTAAGAAAGACATGCAACCTCTATTTTGAGTTGCATAGGTAGTCAATGATTCTATTGGAAGGATGAACAATGAATACAAATTTTGAGTAGTGGTTAATGAAACATGAATAGGGCATTTTAAGGCCCTAAAAATTATTATAAATGTTTATTTAATACTTCAATTCCCATAGTAAAGTTTACATACATTTATCCTCTGTTGGGTTTGTGCATATATAGTTAGAGTTAATAGTCAAACTATGAAGATATAAAGAAATGACAAGAAAAGTTAAGTGAAGAGATTTTTTTATTTTGAATAAGTTTTTTAAGTTTAAAATTTTATAATTTTTTGAAACCCCTTATAAAATGTAGAAGGTCAATAATCCCCTTTTTGGCCCTATAGGTTACTATATGTGTTCACACAATCCAACTAAAGTTTGAGCAAACTAATAAAAAGAGGCATAAAAATAAGAATAAAATCTAATAATAAAGTTGAAACATGAGGATATATACTTATTCAAAATGTTACCATAATATTAAAACTTATAAAAATACTTAAATTGAAGATTATTCCTTCTCGGGTTATGACAGTCACCTAAACCCTGGTCTAGGGTTTTAACACCAAAATGTGAATACTAAGAGATGAAACCATAAAAAAATACCAAACCTAGATTTTAGTGAGATTTCAATGTGGAGTAATATATTTTATGGTCTTGGAAGTTTTTTTACTATTACATATGAATAAGAAGTTTGAGTATTTATAGGACAAAGAGAGGCCTAAAAGACTTAGATAGAGACTAAATTTGGCCTATAAAAGTGATCTAATGGAAGATATAAGGTATGATCATTTGTGAATATAAATAATATGATAAAGTGTTTTTTAAAAGGTTTATATTTTTTTAGAGTGCCATTGTACTTTTCTGTACAAGTCTAAAAACATAAAAAAGGCTACAAGGCCTAGTTTACTAAAGAGAAGGAAGTGTAAAGAGGAGGGAGGAGTATAAAGGAGTAAAGATAGTTTTTTGGGGGTAAAATAAGAATATAAAGAGTAATATAAAGTTACTATATAATTTTAATGACTAGATATCCTTTAAATCCAATGAACAATCAAAAGAATCAATGTAACTTTAGTCCAAAGAATTGATATGTGGATTTAAGAAAAAATAGTGAGGATTGGGTAAAGAACTTAACCAATTAGGATCAAGATGTATTTATGAATGAATAAGGTAGAAAATAGGATCATTTTTGATGTTAAAAAGTTATCCTAATAAACAAGGAATCCAAAGGTAGATAACAAATAGAGTGAAATATTATTTTGTGCATGGAATCAAGCAAGACAAGTCAAAGTGCAAACCATGTGAATATGGGTATAGGTAAATGAATTATTTTTGTTTCATGTTTTCATACCATAATGAAAAGTATATAGAATAAATCTACATAATTTTGGTATTATACCTATAATATTCATTTATAAGTAGGAGAATAAGGTATGCATAAAGTAAATATACATATTTGTTTCTGATTTCAGTTTGTGTAATTGATAGTTCATTATGAAAATGTTGTAATGTTGATAAAGAAGTTTTTGGTGAAATAAAGAGAGAGGTATAATGCAAGGGTGTGTGGAAAAATAACTTATCCCATAGAGGCTTACATAGAGAAAGAGGTGAGAGTGAAATATCATAAGAGGAAAACTCAAGAAAAGAGCTTGAGAATAAAAGGGAGATACCAATTGAAGGTCAAGAAGGCAAGTACAAAGGATTGTAAAGAGGAGAGATAAATCCATGAGAAATACCTTAGAGTGAGAATGAAGAGAATGAAAATAAGATGAAGGTATTGAAACAAGAATTATTCCACAAGAGAGAGGAAGTGGATATGAGGGAGAGTGCTAAGTTGATGTTAGTCTTGGTAGAGTTGGAACAAACATTGAAGGATCTTAGGCCCAAATTTTTAGTTGAAGTTAGAAAAAGAGTGAGATGGTCTCTCAAAGACGTCATGAAGAAGAGGAAAAGATAGGAAGATATTGGAAAAGGGAAGAGATAGTTGAGAGAGTTAAGAAAGCATCCAAAGATGAAGGAAAAGGAGGTAATCAAGACTAATGGATTTCAAACTAACATTGCTTTGACATGTGTGCATATAGGTTTGAGGATTGATGAAGGAGATGAGATAGTTACGACAATGACTATGCTTAAGACACAAGTGAAGAATCAATTGACAAATTGGTGTTCAAGAAGAACCAATATGAAGAAGAGACTCAAGGTAGAGTCATGATGATAGAGGAAGAATAAGCAAGTCAGCTAGCTAGAAAATAAGAAAACATGAAGCATAAATATATCCTTAACCAAGAGGATGAAAATGAAGCTAAAAAGGTTTTTATTAGAAACATGAGCCAAGGTATGAGGATTATTCAATTTTTTATGAATCCTTTAAGAGAGAATATGGATTTGATCCTCATCAAATGTATAGAGAGATGACTAAGGAAATGACCAAGGAAAGTATAGACTCATGGCATGAAAAATTGGTGTCTGAGATAAGATAATTAATGAAGATAATATAAGTCAAACATATTAAGGCACTCCACTTGTTTATGTTTCAATTGGTAAGGTTGAAGCACAGGTTGTAGATGAGGGAGAAACCATATAAGAAGAGGAACAAAGAGAGCTGATGGATGATGAAAATAGGAAGATTGAAGCATAAAAAGCACATGGAATGCCTAAAGGGAATGAGAAATAACATATTTTATTTAATGAGTTATTGTATCTTGTAGTTATAACATAGAGGAAGATAACAAGTGGAAAGAGAAGATAAAAGTGTGTTTCACGAGAGCATACACATATACAAGAGGAGTTTTTTTGTAGCATAAGACAAAATTCAAGTAGGTATAAAATCCTCAAGTAGGCCTTGGGATCTAGGAGGCCAAGTAATACAGACCAAAGGTCATTAAGTGAATCACAACAAGAAATATTATTTATAACTTTCAAAGAAAGTTTTCTTTTCCCCTTGGAAGTATGATGTAGGGGAATCTCCATGGTCTATAATTTTGAGTCATTATATCTATTATGAGTCATTTTAGAGTGTGTTTAAAAAATTTAGAGTCCTTAGGTAGTCTAAAAATTTAAATTAGAGTTTATGTAATGTTTTCTTGCTAATTTCCTTATTTGAAATTTCAAACTTCTAGGTTTTACTATGGAGTTGGAAACCATGTCTAAAGAGGTCTCAATATTGTAATTGGTTTGGGGTTATAACCATATCAAGGTTAACATACATGGATCATGTATTGATGCATTTTATCAGTTAACATTCTCAACATACATGAGAATATTTATCAAAAGGTGGTTACAGGTTTTTCTTTCAAAAGGTTGTAAAGTTATAAGTTTTGATATGAGTCTTTAGAATGGATATTAGGGGTGGATTAAAATTATAATAGAGATAAATAACCCAAATTTAATGAAGACACTAGATTTTGATAACTAATATATGGTAGTTTCATATTATTCTGTGTCATTGAAGAATTATGTTTCACTATGATTTGAAAGCTTGTAAGTATGACAAGAATGGAGTGTGAATTTGATAAAACATGTCAATGAAAGATAGTAAATGGGAGAGAAATTTATTTTGTGATTTATAAAATAATGTACAGAGATTTCCTTCTTGAAAACAAGAATTGTCTATAGTTTTTGTATATTCTATGTGCATGAAGACTGAGTGTAATAAAAAGAGAAGTATGAGTACATGATTTAAGATAGATATAATATGGGGTGAGTGTTTATTTTCATGTGTATTAGTATATTTAAAAGTATTTAAAAGTAACTAATATTGAATATAGTGAAAGGTTCTTGTTAACAGTCTGTTGTTTGTCCACTGTGTTCTCAAACCCTATTTTAAGGTAAAACTAAGAGTGTAACCCAACAAAAAAGGAAGATATGGAGGATTAGTAAAGAATTGAAACTAACTGGAAGTGTTTGATTCATTTTTATTAATATTTTTGAGATTATTAAACTTTTAAAGACCCTTAATTTTTAAGAAAGATATCCAACCCCTGTTTTGAGTTATTCAAGCAGTCAAAGAATCTATTGGAAGGATGAATGATGCACAAGAAACATGAGTATTGATTAATTAAAAATTAATATGGTATTTTAAGGACATAAAAATGATTAAAAATATTGATTGAATACTTCAATTCCCATAGGTAAATTTTACATGCATTTATCCTCTGTTGGGTTTGTGCACAAATAATCAGAGTTAATAGTCAAAATAAGAATATATAAAGAAATGATAAAAAATATAAGTGAAGAGAGTTTTTGTGTTTGAATAAGGTGTGTTAAGTTTATATAGAGTGAAAATTTTATTAGGTTTTTAAACCCTTTGTAAAATTTATAAGGTCAATAATCCCCTTCTTGGGCCTATAGGTTACTGTTTGTGTTTACATAGTCCAACTAAAGTTTAAGCAAACCAATAGAAAGAGTCATAAAAATAAGAATAAAATAAAATAATAAAGGTTAAAATTAAGGATACATACTTGTTCTAACCATTATATGAATATGAAAACTTATAAAAATCCTTAAATTTAAGATTAGTCCCTCTCGGCTTATGACAGTCACTTAAACCCTGGTCTAGTGTATCAACACCAAAATATGAATATTAAGAGATGAAAACATCAAAAAAATAAAAAAATTTGAATTTAGTGAGAGGATAATGTGGATTAAGATATTTTATGGGATTGGAAGTTTTTCTATACTTTTACATATGAATAAGAAGGTCTGAGTGTCTATAAGGCAAAAAAAGGCCTAAAAGACCTAGATAGAGACTAAATTTGACCTATAAAAGTGATCTAATGAAAGATATAGGGTATGATAATTTGTGAATAATAAAAAACATGGTAAGTATATTTTGAAAATGTGTTTATTTTTTTAGAGTGCCATCGTACTTTTTTGTAGAAGGCTAAAAACACAAAAAGGCTATAAGGCCTTTTTTACTAAAGAGGAGGAAGTGTAAATAAGAGGGAGGAGTATGAAGGAGTAAATATAGTTATTTTGGGGTAAAATGAGAATATTAAGAGTAATATAAATGTAATAAATAATTTTAATGACTAGGGATCCTTTAAATATAATGAACAAGCAAAAGAATCAATGTAATTTTAGTCCAAAGAACTGATATGTGGATTCAAGAAACAAATAATGAGGATTAGGTAAATAACCTAAATTTAATGATTGAGATATGTTTATGAATGAATAATTTATCAAATATTATCATTTGGGATGTTAAAAAGTGGGAATAATGACCAAGTAATCAAAAGGCAGAGAATAAATAGAGTCAAAGATTGTTTTATGCATGGAATCAAGCAAGACAAGTCAAAGTGCAAACTACTTGGATATGGGTAGAGGTAAATGAATTGTTTTTGTTTCATGTTTTAATATGATAATGAAAATTCAAAAGAATAAATATACACTAAACCACTAACCCATTTATCCCATTGTCAGTATTGGCCAATATTGGCCTATATATAAAATTTTACCAAGATGGATCAATATTCTAAAAGTCCTGGTGTGAAGTGAGAAGATGAGCAGAGTTATTATTGATTGAATTAATTCAAAGTTGAAAGACGAAGACAAAATTTCAATTTCAAGATTTTGAAACAATTTAAGCAATTCTTAAGGTGAATTTGTTAATTTTTAGGAAGAAGGCCTGAAAATAGGTCTAGAATTTCAAGTGAAAGGATCCAATAGGTTTGATGGTGTTAATGGAATCCAAGGGGTATGGGGAAAGTTTTATCAAAGTATCAAAGGTTTATCAGAGCCTTGATGGGTCAAAATATGACTTACACCAACCTAAGGGAACCACACCATCTTAACACATCATGCAAGAATGAATAGGTCAGTTTGGTTGTACATTTATTAAGTACACTTGGGAAGTTAACCAAAGTTTAAATATTGAAAAAATGATATATTTTGTGCCAATAATGTCCCCTTTCAAATTTTGTGTCTCATTGAGATTTATATCTCAAGATATATGCCTTCAAAGATGGTCGAGCAATGAGAGATATGCCTGAGGACATCAATAAAAGCCAAAGGAAGTAGCCATTTAAATTTAAAAATATTCAAAGGATCTTGAGAGTGAACATAGTGTTACCAAGTGTCAAAATATCACTTTATTATATCATAGATCAATGGCATGTAGATAATAACTCAGGTCAGTGGGACCATCAAGATCAATAGTGCAAGTTAAATCATGCAAATTAAGATCAACAACAAGCACAAGGTCAACAAGTTAGATGATCTTGAGATTGAACATGGGTTTGAAAAGTGGAATGATCATGGTTAATTAAAGGATTAGTGGTGCATGTTTGATATTACAAATTGAATATTGATGAAGCATAATAAACTATGCAAAGGAGACCAACGGTGTGAATTAGGTCAAAAGGTCAATGAGCCTAGATTGCATGTGAGGATGCCACATGACACAAAAGTGATAATATAATTAATAATGGTAGTAAAATCTATGGATTGAATGTGGGGTTTCCAAGTGTCATAATTTGTGAAGCCCAAATCAAAGATAAATAAAGAAAATTCAATCAAGTTTTAGGAGGCACAAGATGGTAACACGTGTCTGAATTTATGACAATCATATTTATAAATATGATAAAAAAGAATGTCCAAGATTTCCACATAAGTAGACACATAAATCAAAGGATTTCATGGATTTAGGTAGGTAAATACATAGATCCAAGATCTAGATGCAATCCAGGGTGAACCAAAATAAATATTTCAAGTCCAAGATCTACCATTAAAACTCAATTTGGACCTATGGTTTAAAGATTTAGAACCCATAGGACTTGTTTTTTGAGGTTGTAATGTTGTTTTATGATCGTGTTCATCATTATTAAAAGGGGATATATGTGTAAAATGAGTTCTTGGCTTCCATAATGTTCAAAGATAGAATAGTTTTATTTAAACCTAATAGAGATAAAGTACGAGGTTTACCATATGACATATCTTCATTAAAATGATGACTATATGAAAAATAATAAATGGGATTGGTTTTCATCTATATTAGACCTATGTCCAGGGTTTGAAGTAAGAGTAGAGTTGTGATTATTAATGTAAGTGTCTTATCTTTCAACATGGTCGTATCCTCAATAAATAGGTACCTATAATCACTTAAAGTAGACATAATTATGGCTCTGTCAGGTCCATGGATATGAGGATTTTATCCTTATAATGAAGCCAATTTGAGGGTGATATATAAGTTCCAATAATGAAATTTGGGGATTGGAGAGTGCAATTGGAGCATTCAATTCTTTTTCAAATCCTTTAAAGAGTTTCCCTTCTTAGTAAGATCATGACTCATCATCCTCAACAAATTCTTGTCTTCTAGTGTATTTATTAGTAAATGGGAAGGATGGAAGGCTATTATAGTTAATGAATGTTAAAATGGTCAATAATGATTGGTTTTGATTCATAAAAAAGTGGTTGGTAATTCATTAAAAGGTGGTGGTAGCCCATTTATTGATCTCTGGCTGCATGCTTCTCCTCTCTCTCCCCCTTTTTCCTATATCTCCCATTTTATTCCCCATTATAAAGGGCTCTCTCTCTCTCTCTCTCTCTCTCTCTCTCTCTCTCTCTCTCTCTCTCTCTCTCTCTCAGATTTTATATATACTCTATGATTTTATAAATAATAGAAAAAGACTCTCATATTTGACAAGGTGAGACTTTGTCAAAATTTGTAAGAACTATCTCTTGAAATAATAAGATCAATTTTTACCTATATCTTCCCTTTAAATAGTACTTAATAAGCTTGTGCATGATGGCTTTATGAAGGATATTATTCCATATCCATTGTCCTTTATTAGTTCCTCTTTTAAGGTGTTTTAAATATATTTATAGTTCTAAACTTGTGTTCTTTCTACCATTAATGGATAGTTGTTGTGAATCTTAGAATTCCTCTTTGCTTATTTGATTTCTTGGTGAGCCTAGTTCATGAAATACTTATACAATTAGCTAGTTTGTGAGATTGTGTGAGAAATTACTATCTTATGCTGATCTAATTTTGGTTCAAGCTTATGTGACTATCTCATTTAATTTGGTGCATCACCTTTTATCTCTCTTAGTTCTATATTTCCCATTTCTAACCCTTTTCCTAGTGGAAACATTAATTTAGGTGATCCATTAAGAAGAATTTGACCTTATTAAGAGGTTAAAACTAACTATAGGGTATCCACAATTTGAGGTTATTTCCATAGTGTTTATTATTTGGAGAGAGCCTAAAGAACCCTCTCCAAGGGTGCAAGATAATGTTAAAATAGTTTCTGGCATGCCCAATAGGACCACCTTTCAAAGAAGATTGGTCAATTTTGATGCTAGTTTGATCAATTTATAGAAATTATAGCTTTCATACAATAGTATTTGATGAATCCAAACAACACTCAATGCTCTAGTGTAGAGTAGTAGCTATCTTTCATGCCAAAGGTGACTACAAGATCAACTTCTAGAGGTATTCATTTTGAATTTGTTGAATTACCTTTGAACTCAGTAAAAAGGTTAAGATTTGATAATACACATCCATATAAATTAATATTTCCTCCTAAACAAATTTATAAGTTCAACTCTACAAGAATATCTTTGTTAGCCCCTTTCACTTCTAGGGCAACCCCTAGATCTTTCCATTTTATAGCTTTTAATGGCCAAAGTCCTTTAGACCTGCAATAATATAATCCTATTCTAATAACATCCCTTAAAAGTGTTCCTTACTTCAAATGAGACCAATCTACAACCCCTTATGAACACCTCATATATGTGGCCAATTTTTGAAATGTTTATAATGTTAATGAGGAAAATTTAGCTATTAGGTTATTATCCATCTCTTTCAAAGGTAAAGATTTGGACTAGTATATAAACCTTAATCATAACTCCATTACATCATGGGATCAATTAGGTGATGCCTTATGTAAAATATTTGAAGATAAAAGTGACCATTTTTCACTAGTGGAGAAACTAACCACAATCAAGAGGGATACTCATGAGGTTATACAAGATTTATATAATAGGTTTCAAAAGACATGGGACAGGATCCAAATATTTATTAGGCCTATTCCAAACTAAAATATCCCAATATTTTTTAGGCCTAATCCAAACATTGATTTCCTTTACTATTTGAAATACCTCAATAGTGATATTGCAATAATGATTCATTCTATGGGAGGAAACACATTACCAAATGCTTATGAGGTGGCAATCATAGTAGAGAATTGTCTAGTACAAGATTGTAAGCATAAACCTAGGCCATCAATGCCTTTGTTTCCTAAGATCCAACTACCTCATGTTTTTATTCATCCCCTTGTTGTGATTCCTCTTATGACAACACTTTATACCATACCTACACCAAAGCAAGAAAAGGCTTCAACTAGTTAATTTAGTGATTTCCAAGAAAACAATAATTTCCAAGAGCTTAAGAGCATGTTTTAATCCATTGGAAATGAATTGGTGATAGTGAAGAGGAAAAAATCTTAGTTCAATAAACCTTATCAAGCTCCATATAAGTCTTAGTAGCAGTATTATGAAGCAAATAGGCCACCCTACAAAGGAAATTTGTAAGGACAAGGCTATGGACAAGGCCAAGGATAGGGGAAACCTAACTATGTTAGGTAAAAAAATTATAATCCTAATTCTAAAAGAACATATAATACTTTGATCCCTACTCAAAATAACATTACTCAAGAAAGTGAGGGTACCATGTATTGGAATTAGTCATTTGATCAATCCATTATCCCAAACACTAAGCTCAATCAAGGTTTCAATGATCAATGACAATAGGTTGTTATCTATGTATACATTCAAGATCTTATGGCTCAGAATATATAAGTACCTATGATGAAAAAACTAGAAGAGCCTTGAAAATTCCAAGGGTCTAATGAAGGACCAAACTAGTTGGGTGCTATAATGGTTAATTATGAGAAAGAAGAGTGATATGAACTCAACCAATAGGCTAGTTCTAGCCAAGCATACATTCTAATGGAAACTAATATAAGGTTCAAGAGAAGGAACATAGAGGGTAGCTAGCAAGTAGTTAAAGATATTCCTAATATTAATCCATTACTATAAAATCCAATTAAACCTATCACTACTCTAAAAGTTCTAATTACTCCAAAGAATTAGAATTAGGGGATTGCCTTTGTACCCCAAAACTTATAAGTTCAAAGTATAGTTGTAGCTCCCGAATCACAAATAAAAGTTAATGGTTTGCCTATAAATATTGTGGAATAAATGAAAACATCTAATGTGAGTATACCAATGTGGGATGTGCTTTCTATACTTGGTCAGATAGATATCCTTCAAGAAGGATTATCAAAGATCAATGTTTTAGACAAGCCACCAAGCAAGGAAAATAAGGTTCTCACCAATACAACCAAAGGAGCTAATGAAGGTAAATCAAATAAGGTGGTTAAAAATACTCTTTTATATATTTATATAATCATTTATGACTCCTTAGTACACAACTTCATGGTATATAGTGGATAAAGTACCTCAATAATGCCAAGTCAATAGCAGATCATCTTAGTTTAAGGTATGAACCCCAATCTAAGGGAGTTTTACAGCTTGATGAATCCTCTACCAAACCAAATGGTATTATAAAAGGTCTCAACTTCACCCTACATGTTTTTCCTAGTTTTTCAATATCTCAAGATGTGTTGATTCTATATGTGCCTCCTCATTTTTCTCTATGCTTATCTAGAGACTTCAAAACAAAAACTGGGGGTTATCTAGTAACATATTAGTCATACATGGATTTTAAAACAAGGTATAAGACCAAGGTATATATCAAAGATGAACCTATTGCATAATTTAACATATAACATTATGGTTCAAATAGCTCAAACATCAATTATACCATCTTAGATGAAGATGACCACTTGGCTGGTCAAAAACTAGACACTCATCCTGAGGAGATACCTGATATGTTCTTGGATGAATTATGGAGTGAAAATTAGTTAATTAACCCTCTAAAATTCATTAATAAAAGAGACATGGGATTTTATTACTTAAATGAGGGAAATGAGTCCATGCCATCCCTCACTAGACCACAGGGGGATGCTAGTGGTTTATGGAGACTCTTCTTTGATGGTTTAAAGAGCAAATATGGGGTAGGTTTAGGTGAAATGCTAGTGTCTCCATCTAATGATAAGTACTTCTCATATTATATGTTTCAATTTAGTTTATCTTGTAATGTATTTGAGTATGAGGGATTTATATATGGCCTTTATTGGGCTAGTAAGAGAGGAATTAAGTAGTTTCAAGCTTATGGGGATAGTGAGTTGATAGTGCATTAGGTTAGAGGCCAAAACATCATAAAGAATCTATTTATTAAATCCTAAAAACATAGAGTTTGGGATATACTTGAGGATTTTTATTCCTTTAACATCCAAAGTATAGCCACATGTTAAAGTGGTAGTAATATCATTAGTGTTATACAATGAGGCTCATTACAAGTCTTTGATAATGACAATAAGATTGCTTGTTTCTTGCAATAGAAAGTAAAGTTTTCCTTATTAAACCAAGATAAATTTCAACATAAATATGAAGATCAAATTATTCAACTAAGGTCCATTAAACTTCCTAAAGGGATGGTCACCCTTGAAGTTTTTTTCCATGAGGGAGACCATATGATGATAGATAAGGCAGTGATCTCAACTAATGAAGAGAGTTATTAAAGAATTCTTATCCTTAAAGACAAGATCCTCAAGCTTAGAAATGTAAGCACTAGGGATAAAAGGCATGTTTTCATTGAAATTTGTAAATAATATGAAAACATCTTTGTTTGAGAATACAATGACTTAAGAGGCTTTGATCCCAAGATAGCCCAACACACTATAAAATTAGAGGTTGATGTCAAGCCTATCAGGTAGAATCAAAGTCCTATCAACCCTAAAATTGAAGAGCTTATGAGGAAATAATTGACTAAATTGATTGAATCTAATATTATCTTTCCCATCAGGCACTCCTCATGGGTAGCCAACCTAGTACTTTTAAGGAAGAAGAATGAGGGGATCAGATTGTGGGTTAATTTTAAGGACCTAAATAGGGTCTCCTTAAAATATCATTACCCGTTACCATCCATGGAGCAACTCCTTCAGATAGTTGCTAGTTTAGAATACTTCTCTCTTTTGGATGGGTATTTATTGTACAACTAGGTGATAGTAAGAGATGAAGACTAATATATGACTACCTTCACCATAAAGTGGGGCACATATGCTTATTATAATATGCCTTTTGGCTTATCAAATTATGAGACTATTTTCTAAAGAGCCATGGACATGGCTTTCCAGGGCTTGTTAAATTAGATGGTGTTGGTCTACTTGGATGACATCAAAGTTTTCACCAAGAAGGATAGTTAGCATTTAGATCACTTGAGATTAATCTTTGAAAGATATAGAATATGAGATCTCTTTGAATCCCAATAAATGTGTGTTTTCTATTCATGAAGGCAAACTCTTGGGACATATTGTCTAAAAATAGATATTAGTTGTTGACCCTAATAGAATAAGTGCCATCTTGACATTATCTTTACCAAATCACAAGAAGGGACTCTAGAGCTTATTTAGGAAAATAAACTTTGTGAGAAGGTTTATACCTAGTTTTGCAAACCTGGTCAAACCCATCACTACCATGCTAAAGAAGAGCTAAGTGTTCACTTGGTTAAATGAAGGTAAATAAACATTTGAGGATATCAAGAAAGATATTACCAAAGAACCCTCACTCATGAATCCTAACTTCTCAAGGGGTTTTATATTGTATACCTTTGCCAATGTTGATAATATATTAGCCATGCTGATGTAGAAGAATGGTGAAGAACCTGAGTAGCCAATTTTCATTTTTCAATCAATGACTTGAGGGATATGATGTAAGGTATAATTTTGTAGAAAATCAAGTACTTGTAACTTTAAAAAGCCTCAAAAAATTAAAACCAATGCTCTCTAATAGTAGCATCTATCTTATGGTGTCTCATTTTAGGGTGACAAACTTCCTTCTTAACAGATATTTGAATGAGAAGATGGTTGGTTGGATTACCAAAGTCATGGAGTATGACATGGAGATCAAAGTGACTAAGATAGTGAGAAGAAAAGGCTTATGTGAATATATGGTAGATGACCTTAATGAAGATAAATAAGTTGTCTTGGTGACATCATAAAACTTAAAAATAGATATACCTCCACCTCACACTAGCTATCTCTAGGATATGACACATTTATTGGTTATAAATGAGTTCCCTCAATCTATGGATAGGGAAAAGAGAAGGAATTTTTAGAATTTAGTCCATACATTATGAATTGGTTGACAAGGTCTTATTTAAAAAGGACTACAATGGAATGTTTTTTAGGAACATAGATGATCACCAAGTGATAAGGATTTTAGAGCAATTCCATGATGGGCTTGTAAGAGGTCATTTTGATCTGAGAAATAAAACAATAAAAGTGATAAGAGATGGTTATTAATGGCTCAATCTCTTCAAGGATACATATGCATGGATTATAAGTTGAAAAAAGTGTACTCTCTTTATAGGTAAGCAAATATTTACATCCCTTCATCTCAACCCAATTAAAGTGGAACAATCCTTCATGTAGTGGGGTTTAAAAGTTATAGGAATGATCAATCCACCTTCTATTGGAGGATACAAATGGGTGCTTACTACTACTAACTACTTTACTAGGTGGGTAGAATCAATTTCCATAAAAGAAGATAATGAAACAAAAATGTTGGACTTTTATGATAGCATAGAAACAAGGTTTGGTGTACTAGCCATAATAATTTTATATAATGCATTAGTATTTGTTGACATGAAGATAAGTGAGTGGTTACTTCAACTGGGCATCTAAATTAGTACATCCTCCAATTACTACCCCCAAAGTAATGGAATTGTAGAATCATCAAATAAAAACTTGATAAGTATTATCAAGAGAACTATGGAGGAGAATTAGAGAGTATGGAATAAAAAGTTAAGGATAGCCTTATGGGTTGATATAGTGACTCCCAAAGTTGCCATTGGAAATTCACCATATGTTGTTATATATGGGAGGGAAGCCAAATTTCACATCTCTCTTGATATACCTACCTTAAAGTTAGCCCACCTACTTGATTTGATGGAGAGTGAGCCTATGATCATGAGGATGGAATATCTCAAGGATCTTTAAGAAACTAGGGACCTTGTAATGAAGACACTAAAGTTCCATCAAGCTCAAGTCAAGAAAACCTTTAACAAGAGATATATAAAAAGGGAATTAAAATAAGGGGATCTAGTCCTCAAGTGGGATTAAAATAAGACCAAGCTAGGAAACCATACCAAGTTTTAAAACTTATAGAGTGGACCTTATTTGATTCATGGGTGCAAACAACATAATGCTTTTTAGCTTACCTAATTGGATGTAGAGGTATTACACATCCTAGACAATGGCATTCAATTAAATAGTTGATAGTAGAAGGGTGTTTATCCATTATATATATTAGAGTAGTTTTTCATGTTTTACTCTAAGTGTCTTATATGATTTTATTTTTAGTTGAGTGTTTCCCTTACATAAGTGCTTTGGGAACATTGTTTTTTTCTTGTTGTCCTTGTTGATTTAAGAGGAGGTTTTCAAGAAGGGATAACCTTGTATCAATTTCATATCAATTATGACTTAATTATTAATGGATAAGATAAAGAAACTAATATGTTTCATAGTAGGCATGTAATCCTAGGATGTCATCAAAAATGTTAGCCAATTTTAGCCTACATACAAAAGTTTACGTAAATGGATCAGAGTTCAATCCTAGTGTGGAGTGAGAAGTTGAGTAGAGTTCTTGTTAGTTAAAGTAATTAGATGTTGAAATATGAAGACCACATGTCAATTTCAAGCTTTTGAAACATTTTAAGTAATTATTAAGGTGAATTTGTTGATTTTTAGGAAGTAGATCTAGAAATAGGTCTAAAATTACAAGTAAAAGGATCTAGTAAGTTTCTACAGTGTTCATGGCATCTATGGGGAATGGGGTAGGTTTTATCAAATTCTCAAAGGTTTATAAGATCCTTGATGGGTCAAAATATGACTTTCAATATCCTAAAGGAACTAGACAATCTTAACACATCATGCAAGAATGAATAGGGTAGTTTGGTTGTGCATTTAGTAAGTACACTTAAGAAATCAACCAAAAGTTTAAATGTTTCATGAAATGATGTGTTCTATGGAAAGACTTTCCCTTATAAATTTGGTGTCTTGATGAGTTTTCTATCTCAATATATAAGCCTTAAAATATGGTCTAGTAGTGAGAGACACACCTGGGTACATCAAATAAAAGCCATAGGAAGTAGTTGTTTGAATTTAAAAATATTTAAAGGATCCTAAGAGTGAAAGTAGTGATGCCAAGTGTAAAAATATCACTTGAACAGATCATAGATCAATGGCACATGGATAATAACTCAAGTAAGTGGAACCATCAAGATCAATGGTGTGAGTTAAATCATGAAAATCAAGATCAATGATGATCATAAAGTTAAAAAGTTAGAGGATCTTGAGATTGAATTTGGGGTTGATAAGTGTCATGATCATGTTAAATTAAAGGATCAAAAATGAAAATTTGATCTTATAAATTGAATATCGATGGAGTGCATTCAACCATATAAAGGAGATCAATGGTACGAATTAGGTCACAAGGTAAATGAGCTCATATTGCACATGAGGATGCCACATGGTGTAAAAGTGATAACCAAATGAAGAATGGTAGTAAGATTCATGAATTAAACATGGGGTTTCCAAGTGTGGCAATTTGTGAATCTTAAATCAAAGATTGATGGAGCAAATTTAATCAAGTTTCAAGATGCAAAACATGATAACACATGTCCAAATTTATGATGGTCATATCTTTAAATACAATAAAAATCATGGAAAAGAATGACACATAAATAAACATGTTAGATCAAAGTATTTTATAAATCTAGGTAGGCAAATGTATAGAGTGAAGATCAAGATGGAATCCAGGGTGAACTAGAATAAATATTTTAAGTCCAAGGGATACCATTAAAACTTAGTTTAGACCTTTGATTTGAATATTTATAATCCAAAAGACTTATTTTTTGAAGTTTTAATGTTATTTCATGATTATTCTCATCATTCATAGAAGGGGACATATGTGTACAATGATTTTTTGACTTTCATAATGTTTAGAGGTATAATAGGTTAATTTAAGCCTAATAGAGATAAAGAATGAGGTTTAACATATGACATATCTTCATTGAAATGATGACTATATGAAAACCGATAAATGGGATTGGTTTTCATCTATAGTAGACCTATGTCCAAGGTTTGATGTAGCAACAAAGTTATGATTATGAAAGGAAGTGTTTTATCTTTCGACATGGTCGTATCCTCGATAAATAGGTACCTGCATCCACTTAACACAGACATAGTTATGGCTGTGTCAAGTCCATAGATATGAGGATTTTATACTTATAATGAAGCCATGTGGAGGGTGGTGTTTAATTTTCAAAGAAATATATTTGGGGATTGGAAAGTGTAGGTTGATCATTCAATTCTTTTTCAAAGCCTTTAAAGAGTTTTCCTTCTTGGTAAGATCATGACTTGTAATCCTCAACAAATTCTTATCTTCTAGTGTATTTATCATCTAATGGGAAGAATGGAAGGATATTGGAGATAATCAAGGTTAAAATGGTCAATAAGGATGGGTTATAATTGATAAAAAAGTGGTTGGGAATTCATTGAAAGGTCGTGGCAGCCCATTTATTGATCGTTGGTTATGTGCTTCTCCTCTTTCTCCCACTTTCTCCTATATCTCCCATTTTATTCCTTATTGTAAAGGGATATCTCTCTCAAATTTTTGATAGACTCTCTGATTTTAGAAAGAAGAGAAAGAGACTCTCATATTTGACAAGGCAAGACCCTATCAAAATTTGTAAAAATTACCTGTTAAATTAATAAGATCAATTTTTACTTATCTCTTGCCTTTAATTAGTGCTTAGTAAGCTTGTGCATGATGGATTTTTGAAGAAGATTATTCCATGTCCATTGTAATTTATTATTTCCTCTTTTAAGGTGTTTTAATTCTATTTTTAAGTCTAAAATTGTGTTATTTATACCATTAATGGATTCTTGGTGTGAATCTTAGAATTCCTCTTTGCTTCTTTGATTGCTTGGTGAGCCTATTTCATGAAATACTTATACAATTAGCTAGTTTGTGAGATTGTGTGAGAAATAATTGTCTTATGTTGATCTAGTGTTGGTTTAATCTTATGTGAGTGTCCCCTTTAATTTTGTGCATCACCTTTTTATCTCTCTTAGTTCCTTTTTCCCCTTTTCTAACCCTTTTCCTAGCAGAAGCATTAGTTTAGGTGATCCATCAAGAGAAAGTCCACCTTCTCCAAAGATTCAACCTCACTACTGGTTACACATAGCTTGAGGTTATTCCATTTATGTATCTTAGTTAGAGATATACTGAAGAACCCTCCCTAAGGGTGTAATCTAATGTTACAATAGTCAATATGAAGATGAATAATTAGGGTTTTAAATATTCATGAGTGATAATCCATGACCCATATCTAAATGTACTATAGCTAAGGTAAGTCAAACCCAAAAGCATATAAGTGGTACCATCCTTTTATATGAGGTTTTATATATAGGAAACTTGTGTTGAACCTAAATAGCACCATCGATGCAACCACCTGAAGCTGATGTTAGTGTCTAAAACTCTAAAAGCATCAAATCTAAAATCTAGTGTTTTTTCTATAATCATCTTCAATCCTACTTTCTACCTTCTTCAGATCTAGAACTATGTTATAATTACAACTAGATAAGTATATTAATTATTTTTAATTTCCATAAATAATTTTACTTTATATATTTAGCCTATTGTTAGCATAATAAATTTAGTGTATGTTTATATATAAGTTTAACACCTAATTTGCCTACTATAGATCTAATTATCACCTTTGTGATTATTCATTTCTATATTATTAACCCTATATGCTCCAAAGTTAGGATCAACATCTAATTTATGGTTAAACAATACCCACTAAGGTCAACCATGGAAAAGTTTGGCATGTTACATTCATGGTACAAGAAATCAAGCCAAGGTAAGAAGTATATACATAGTATGTTTCACTTTATCTCTTTAATAATAGTTTCTCTTGTAAGGGTTTGTTTGTGTATTAATATCCTTGAGTTCATGCATTAAAAGGTGAACCAAGAATTGGGTGGGATTGGATCATGGTACTTTTTGATAAATGTTTTCATATTATTTTTATACCTTCACTACTATCAATCCAAGCTCCTTTAAATCTATTTTTGTCTTACATCTCCATATAATTTTTATTTAGCATTGCTATCAAACCCTAAATTCATATTGTATTGGCCATGCTAATAGATACTATTTCATATTTTTCCCTCCCTATATTTCATCATCCTAGATGATGTAGTTTAAAGCTTGCCTACTATCATTTATAATGTATAATCCTAATGATGTAGTATTATGTTTTAGATTAAGGTAAAAACAGGTTTTTAAGGGACCCCGAAACCCTGAAACATAGGATGAAGGATATAACAATAACGTCCACAGGTGAAAACTATCACCTACAAGCTAAGTAGTATCAAAAAAAGGTTTTACAGGGACCTAAAACCATAATACAAAATCATCAAAAGACAGACCCCAGGTTTTACAGAGACCTAAAAACTCCAGTGTGAAAAGAAAATGAAGAACTAGATAACGAAACTAGATATAACATCCAACTAAAGGGACTAAGACTGTAAGAAATCAAAGATCTTATTCTTCTAATTCCAAAATCATCTTCACCACTTCCTTTCCAATCATAACAGTGTCTTGTATAGATATAGCCGCTGACGTAGCAATCTCTTGCATTGCTTTCTTCCTTGATCTCTGTCTGGTTCTCTTGCTAGGCCCCTCCAAGGATTTAATTTCCTCATTTACTCATTTTCCAATGTTCAAAATGGCTGCACATATGCTAGAAGTTACCTCCTCCATATTCATTCTACTTTCCTTAATGATCCCCCTTAGATTGTTCTCATAGTCTTTAAGTTTGGTAGGTATATCCCTCATCTGCATTTCTAGATTATTGTTTTTATTCTGATCTGCTTCCTGATTGCGTTCCAATATTTCCATTTTATTCTTGAGGCCCATTATCTCCTTATATAACCATGAGTCAACTTGAAGGATAGCATTTGCTTTGCATTTAGCCAAATTCATAAAGGGATGCCTCCTGTCATTCTGCCCTACATCACTTATATATTCTACATTCTCTTTTGGATTGTCTTCATCCTTTTCTGTATAATCCTCCCTTTCCATTCTTTTCTAGTTCCTTAGTTTCAATAGGGCTTTCATTGTGGATAAAATCATTCTTTACTTGTTCTCTAGTTTCCATTTCATGAAAGGCATCTTGAACTAGATGTTCCTTCTCTATTTTTGAAGTAGGGTCCTCAAATAAAACATCCATATCTTTTTCAGTTTCCTCTGGCACTTGCTGATTTTCCTCAAGATCATAGTTCTTCTTTTTAGTTTTTTCCTCTATAGTGTCCCCTTCTTTCTCATTCTTACTTTTATCTTCTCCATCTTCATTAGAGCTGTAATCCCCACTCTCTGTTAGCTGACATCATTCTGACTATATCATCATGGATAATATTATCATCTTACATTTTAAGGTTAGTAATTTCTATTAGAATAATGTATAGGGGTCATATTTCACTCCTAAACCTCATAAATCACTCATCTTCTTTGATTTCACTTGTATTCCTTCTCTTAAGTAGTAGAAATAGGATGTATAGGTTTATAATATTATCCTAAAGGTTTAGTCTTGTTTATGATCTTTGAATATTAATAGGAGTAGTCATGCCAAATGTGTGTCCTATTATTTGGAGTCCCAAACTAAGGATATCTAAGTCTTCCACTTTCTACTTGAATTTTCAACTTAAAACACTCTTCCAAAGTTCCACTTGAGCCAAAGGGGTAGATTTAGGTACCTATGAGTCCACCCAAAGGTAAGTATATATATCCCTACTCTCTTTTATTAATATGCATATTATATTATATGTTACTCTTATCACTACTATTCTATGTGTTTTTTATCCTTTCTTATACTAATCCTTATAATGAATACATTGTTATAGCTAAGGGTTACTTATGATTTCAATTTATAACCTTAGGTTACATAAACCTCCCACTAGTTGACCATTGTACCACTTATCTTATTATTATTTTAATACTTGTAGATATATTAAATATAGGCCACCCTTATTCATAAATTCCTTGCATTTGGTATCCTTATCATATCCTATACACACCCTTTTATTATTATTGTCACAACCACTTATCTATATTGAGACATAGTGATAAATATACTCCATGTCATATGCTTAGGATTTTGAATCCTTTCTTCTTGACATTTGAGTGTATACTACCCTCTTATAAGTCTATGATTATTCTAGTTCCTTACATGATCTTACTAGTATATGCATGCTCTATTTTTATGAGCTTATTTGTATCCTAATATATTGAGATAAATATGACTATTATAAATCATATCCTATGCATACAAAATATTGAACCTAGCATGGATAAATTATGGGCATCACAATATGCCCAACATGTGTCAGAATAAAAGAATAGGCATCATAATATGCTCAAAATTGTGGGATGTGGGTGGATTGGAGTTAACATCAAGATAGACAAGCCTATTAATGATGTCAAATTCTATGTAAATTTATGTCACAATAGGGAATGTGACATCTAGAGAAATGTTAAGATATTTTGAAGGTGTTATTAAATTATGTTGAAGGGTATTATCTAGGCCAATATAGTATGTTATAATCAAAGTAGATTCAACTTTATTAGGTTAGTTGATACAGTTAAGTAAGTATGAACTAATTTTGAGTTTATCTATTTAGTTGAGATAGTTTATTGAACTAGAGGGATAATAATTAATAAAATCTAGTTATGTTTAGGTAATATAATTTATTGGAAGAGATATTAATAATATATTAATAAAATTCATGTTTTGGTTGGTATAATTGAGTAAGATGTGCAAAACTATATCAGTACATTTTGGATGATGGTTGATGAATTTATTTGTAATATGAGATAGAATTATAACTCTATTATCACATTATTTGTCATAGATAATGTAGTTGGATAAAATGTGATGAACATATTAATAAAATTTGTGTCATGTTTATTGTATTTGGATGAAATGGAAAGAACTATATCAATACATTTTGTGTCATGGCTATCATAGTTAGATGAAATAGAATTAACTTTATTAGCATATTTTATTTCACAATGGTGCATTTGGATGAAACAAGAAGAAATGTATTGGCACATTCTATGTCATGGTTGGTGTAGTTAGATGAAATAATAAGAACTATATTGACACATTCTATGTCATCCCTAGTGTAGTTAGATGAAATATAAATAACTATATTAGCACATTTTGTGTCATGGTTAGTGTAATTATTTATAACTAGTTGTAACTTGTCAGTATTAATCTAGTTGATATAGTCAGATTGAGTTGAGTATAATATAACTAAATTAATATGGTTGATATAAGTGGAAGTAAGTGATTGTGTATATTTATATTATTTGTAAGAGTTTGAAACTGAAATTGAACCTATAAGATAGGTTTGAATATTCCTATAATATGTAGGATAATAATGAACATGACCTATAATGCATATTTGAATATGAATTTGAACTAGGTTATCTTCATAAGGTGTGTTTACCCCTTTCATAAATAATGATTAGAGGAAAGATTAGCCTAATAAAATAGAGTAATATACTCTAAAAATTAAGCTAATTTATTAAATTTAGATTATATTAATATTCTTATAATATTTATTGAATCTAAGAATATGTTAAATATGTATATTAAAACATTCAATGTTTTATTAATATAAATGCAAAGGATAAATTTAACTTAGCTTATACACTAATGTACATGTAGGTTTGAGTAGTGAAGGTGTAGGAATGGGTTGTCTAAATATCTAGATACAATCATCAAATTCTCAATATTTACTTTCTCCCAATCTTAACACTTTGTGTCACACTGTGGACAATAGTGTTCTAATCTTACCATTATTGTATTGCATGAAATATTGACTTTTTTTTAATTAATTCCACATTTTCATGTTAGGTTTCATTGTCTCCTTTTATATTCTCTATTCAAATTGTGTGCATAGGTTCTTTATATAAATATTTTTCTCAAAACCCTAGATCCTATAATTAGGACATGCCACCTTGAAAAACAAGGGTTAGTGGGCTCAAGTGAAGCTAAGTTTATCTCAAAGACATCTCTATCAGTGAGTGTTGCGTACATAGCCATATACTCCAAAGAGGGCCTCATACTATTTTATTTTTTCCCCTTATGTGGGATTTTATGTGAAGAATGGTGTAATATACTATATACAAGATCATGTAGTGGTATAGCTTGTAACTTGAAAAATACCTCTCATGGGTTGTTTTTTAAATGCTCTAGACTTGTAATAATATTGCTCCTATGACTAAAATTGAAATATGGAATAATATGGTAGTTTGATTAGATTTAGAGGTGATTTTTTTGGTATGTGTTATATGTGTTCTTAAAAGTACTTAATGATAATGAATAGTATTTTACTTGTATTCATACAAATAAAAATTTAAAAATCATGAAGGGTTAATTGAGATAAATAGGTTGACCCATGTATATCAAAATATTTGGAACTTTTAGCATTTTTGAGGTACGAAAACTAATATTAGAACTAGGACACTAGTGTCTTCGTTTGAATGGTATGGTCTAAGAAAATAGAGATTTTTCTAATAGATATGACTAATTGTGAAGGATATATATCATATTTTAAGCATATTATGGGTTATAGGTGATCTGGATAATCAAAATATTGGCCAGACACTAAAATAAGGATTTATGTATAGTGAAATGGCACACATGAGCCTCACGACAACTGGAAAGTCAAGAACTTAAGGGTAGATCCTAAAGTGATATTTTTTAATGTGAAAAAATAGTTTATCATGTAAAATATAGATTTGAGTATCTAAATTTAACCTCCCTTTAATATAGTAATGTATAAGGATGAAATTACTAGTTTAATTGAAATAAATTCACATCAAGGTGTACAATAGCTTGATTTAAATTGAGACGTGTTTTTATTTTTTTGTATGTGTATGATATAAAATCAAGAGCATGTTACATGTGCAATTTGTATGTAATAAATTAAGATATACTTAAAACTTATCTTAACTAATAGATACAGACTCAGATAATGTAAATCAACTAAAACTCATTGGATAATTAGTTATATCAAGGCATGACCAATTGGTTTGACTAAACATAGCTAGAGGATCACTTATCATGAAACATCAATGGAGAGGGTTCCAAAGACTCTAGGAAATAAATTTAATGCAATAAACCTAACTAGATTTATAATAATGGAAGTATTCTAATCTAGTGTTACCAAATCTTGTAACAAAATAAGGGGGATGGTTAAAACAAAACTTAAAAGGGATATAGAACAATGATAGGCAAATAAAGACCTAGGTTACCTAAGGTGGAAAATGGAAAGTTTGAATAACCATATAAACATACTAAGCTTAAGTGTAGAGGATATTTAAATAAGTAGTTATAAATTTAAAATTATAAATTATGAAATATCTATATATGAAATAAAAGAGCCAGGGTTAGAAATACTTAACTTGAATAAAATTTTTCATACCTTAATATCACCTTTGGCCAATGATGTTTTAAAATATATTTTGTGGCTTTAAGGATCACAATGGTTGACATCAGATCTAGGCTAAAATACTTATCCTAGTTGCATCCAAGACTCCACAAGATAATTTATTTCCCTCCAATATAATATCTAAGAAATGGTTTTTACAAATGTAGATTAAAGTAGAATAATGAGCAATAATAGTGAAAATGAATTTTCCTCTCTATTAGATTTTAATAATAATTTTATTTATAGTGGTGTGTGATCCTAAGCATTCCCATAATTTTAGATAAAAGTATTGACCTACCTTGATGTAGTTTAAAAGTTACCATTTAACCTCGAACTAGATTGGCTTGGGCTGACCTAGTTTCAAAGTACATGCCACAAATTTCATACTACATTAACCTAGGTTAATGCTATAGGATTTTATCTACCTAGATAATGTAGTATAATGATGGTATCAGACATGGCTGATGTATTTTCATAATATTAAAAAGGGTGTTGAAACATGTTATATATATAATAAATATTTAAGTATAAATTGACATTTAGGTGTGGACATATGGTTTCTTAGACTTTAATATATAGGTGTGTGTGTGTGTGTGTGTGTGTGTGTGCACATGTGTATCTATGTCATGATCATATAATTCATAATATTAGTCCAAATTATTTAGTTTTTATCCCTTTAAGTCCTATGATATATCCTTTAAATACTAAAACTTTGAAATATATCTAGGTATGAAATCCATTAGGACTCTCAAAAACTTAAAATTTGCATTATAACTCCTAGAGGTCTAAAACCACTCTGAACCATTCTAGAATTATGTGTGTGTATATACATACATGCATACATACATATATATGTATGTGTGTGTGTGTGTATACACACACACACACATACATAGATATACATATATGTATGTATGTATACACACAAACACACACAATTCTAGAATGGTTCAGAGTGGTTTTGGACCTCTAAGAGTTATAATCCAAATTCTAAGTTTTTGAGTCCTATTAGATTTTAGACCTAGATATATTTTAAGGTTTTAGGATTTAAAGGAGATATCACAGGACATAAATGGATAAAAACTAAATAATTTAGGCTGATATTATGAATTATATCATCATGATATAGGTAGAAACATCTCTCTCAAATCAATGAAGGCATGACCACCTTATTACCAGTGTACCCTTTAAAGTGTGTACTAAAAAATATTGAAACACAAGATGTTTTTGCATGAGATAAAGCATCAATAAGTGATAAAAGTGAAAAATAATGTCTTTACATAATTTTTTACATATAATCTAAAAATTAATAGTTTAAATTGATTAGAATAAAAGAGATAAAGGAAGGAGTACACCTGTGTTTTGATGCAACCATGTTTCCCCTTGGTAGTTTGCTTTGGTAATGATGATTCCTAGCTCAAGTATTGGATAGGGTTCTAAACTTTAATATTAGAGATGTGAAGAGGGAAATTAGAGGGTGTTCATGCCCTCAATCTAATGTAAAAAAGAGTTTTACAACCCACATGTAAACATAATCTATCCAATCTCACCTGATTTAAATGGTTTAACCATATCAACCCATAATAATATAAGTAGTGCCAAGTCCATCAAGGGAACATAATATCAATGGGAGACAATTTTTATGGTAGATAAAAAATCCATCATTGCTTTTTGGTAAGGCTAGTGCATGAATATTGGTATGTTTTGAAAGATGTATCTATAATTTGGTGCATTTTCATGGCATATGACCCCCAAAATTTTATCAATCTAAAGTAACTATAAAATATGATATATAAATTATGTATAATATGTGTCATAGATATGATAAACTTTGTCCCAAATCCTGGCTAATTGTAAAATATTCTATCACAAGTGTATATCTAAAACAAGAAAATTGTATCAAATTCTTCCAATTATTCCAATTGGATGTATGTGGAATCATGTTTCTATGTCATGATCCCATTGATTATACTTTATTTTTAGTTAGGGTAATGAAAAGTGATAGTCACCTTATCTCAAAAGGATAATATAACCATGTTATCTATGTATCAATCATTAGTAAAGAAGAATATAGTCATATCATGTCTAAGTAGATGTATCAATTAATCTCATAATGTAAAATAACAAAATCCCTAAGATTCATGATATGGATCATGGAAACGTATAGAAGTAAAAAATATCAAAAATAAAACCACATACAAATATCACTCAATGTCATACAAAAGGGAGTTCTAAGGAGACTACAAATGAATGGAATCTTCAAATTCTACACACTTAAGTGGAGGAAATATTCAAATGTCCACACACTAAAGAAACAATAAACACTCAAGGTATTGGGAAAAATAAACAACGAACATGTTTAAATGTTCCATAATCAAAATAAGGAATCAAACAAGCAATACATGCAAGTAATCCATCTAATAGGATTAAATATAAGTTAAATATAAATAACTAGCATAAGTATGTCGTGTTAGTCTCTGCATACATTGTTAGAAAAATGTCTTGTAATATATCATATAAGTTACATTGTGTAAGATAGTAGCATGATTATAGGCATGTATAAGTGTTAATATATAATATCAACATTATAATGTAAAATTATCATAAAAAAATATGACTTTTATCAATCATGATCAATATATGTAAGATGCCCCCAATATAGTGTGTCATTTGGGAAGAGGAAAGGTCCAACATTTTCATGTGCATGTATCACACTTAAGTAATTTTGAAACATGTGTGTATATAAATTATATGCTATCTAGTAAAATAAATTAAAAAACATATGAAAAATCTAGTAAACATGTGAAATATAAAATATTTTTGTATTTTTTATTTATTTAAATGTTTTTGTTAGATGCCCTCAATATAGTGTGTCATTTTGGAAGAGGAAAGGTCCAACATTTTCATGTGCATGTATCACACTTAAGTACTTTTGAAACATGTGTGTATATAAATTATATGCTATCTAGTAAAATATATTAAACAACATATGAAAAATCTAGTAAACATGTGAAATACAAAATATGTTTGTATTTTTTCTTTATTTAAATGTTTTTGTAAGATGTCCCCAATATAGTGTGTCATTTGGGAAGAGGAAAGGTCCAATATTTTCATGTGCATGTATCACACTTGAGTACTTTTGAAACATGTGTGTATATAAATTATATGTTGTCTAGTAAAATAAATTAAACAACATATGAAAAATCTAGTAATCATGTGAAATACAAAATATTTTTGTATTTTTTATTTATTTAAATGTTTTTGTATTTTAATTTTTTATTCTTATTTTTTTTTTCAATTTTCAATTTTTCATTTTTTGAATGTTTGAAGAAAGAAAGGGCTAGCTAGTGATCACATATAGTGGATTTTCATAGGGTGCTCTAGAATGAGAATATGGTATAATAAACTATTCAAAATACCAAGGATCATGTATATATGCCAAATATCGAGGTGAATAATTTTAAATACACTTTAAATGCCTCATATGACTATCTATTCATGAATCAATAGTATAGGTTGTAGTGGTTTTTTAAAACCATTATTTATTATTATGACCTTTACCATGTAACTTTAACCTCAGGTCTTTATACCCTCTCTAAAACATGTTGAGTGGCTCTCAATAATGGTCTAGGCCATAAAGGTGTAAATGAGGACTTCTTGGATTCCACTATGTAGATTTTATGCAATGGCATCTCAAGCATCACTCTCATAATAAATGGGATTGAATTTTTATAACCCTTTCATGCATTATTAATTTTAGTAGGTTATATGAGTAGTTATCTTAGAACAAACTTTTCTTTTTTTAATAGATGTTCGTATGGAATTCTTGAAACTATGACTAACCTATTGGCATTAGTATATTTGATACATCCATGTACTGTAAAAGGTACTATGTAGAGATTATTAATCCAAAATATTCCTAATAACACATAAAATACTCTTATATGTGTTAAAAATGAAAAGGCTATGGTCATGTGTTGGACCAACCTGTAAAGGTAAATAAATCTCAACAAAAACTTATTGTGCTTTCCCATCAACTAATTTTACCAACTTGGTCAAAGGGTATATATCATCACATGTATATATAAAATGTGAGAGTAATGGCATGGTACATACATTCTCACTAGAACCTAATCAACCATTTCACTATGTATAATCTCATTATCGATATGTGATTTAATAAATAGTGAATGAAGATCTAAGTCATCATACAGAATCTCATTACCATAAAATGAAATAGATTGCCTCTAAACCATAAAAAGATATCTCTTTTGCAATTGTGATAATGATCTTATATAAAATGTGCCCATAATTTGGTGGAGGAGGATGTGTGTTATATGCAATTTTCACTTTTGGTGCTTCCTTATAATGGTATTGTAATGGATTGTTATGATTATCATTATATATATATATATATTGATTATCATTAGGTTTTTATATTAAATCCTTTGGAGGATCATCAAAGGTAATATTTTCCCTATAAAGAAGTTCTTGTGTCTTATGATTCAACTTATAACATCAATTTGTAGAATGTCTAACACACTGTTAGTAGCTACATTAGTGGTATGCTTCAATAATAATTCATATATATATATACATACTTGTGTGAAATTCATGAAATATACTATGTGATATTCTATGATTGTTTCCATGATTCATATCATGCATAAACTATGTTTGGTGCCATTATGTATATTAGTATTTATGATACTATTATTTTTTGTGTAAAGTATGATTACAAAGATAATGTTATAAATATATTGTTAGTGGATAAAACAAAATAGCTCAACAAAAAAATAGCATTTTAAGCCTAATTACTAGGGTAAAAATGAGAGCAAAACAAATAAATATACAAATGGAAGACAAAAACACCATTTACCTTCCTAGAATGATTCCAACTTGTAATTGGCATGAGAGAAGGCTTGTGCTTGGTATTGAGATAAAATAATATTTGATGATGCTAGTGCTTTGTGCGTAGAAGATCCTTTAATTCACTTTCAAATTGGATATTGGCTTGTGTTGGACATCAAGCTTTATAGAAATAAATTGGCATTATTTTCTTACACATAAAAGCTTCTTGAAGAATGGTCATGGCACTTGTATTTACAATTTTTTAAATCTAAATCTAACCCATGTGTATTTAAGTTAGGGTTAAGGTTAAGAGTCCAAATATAATTAATGATGGATTTAATTATGCATTTATGGAGGCATAGATCAACCTTTATGTTTTTATGGAATTTATGTTCATATTTTAAAATTCTTGACTTTGAAGCTAATGACCTCATATTTATTGACAATTATTTTTTAGAAATTAGATATTAATTAATCCAACATGGTTTTTTCACTTAAGCATTTAATTTCATTTTGATTAGTTAATCAATCTTGCTTCATCTTTTGGTCACTTCAAAAATCTGGTTAAGTGCCCCACTTAATTTTTTGAAAATGTCAATTTGTTTGGTTGTAAGATGATTGGGGATGAATACATGAGAGGTTATCATTTTTTATAGGGTATTACCCAAAATAAGAATACCCTATTTTAATTTTGGGAATTTATGTCTGATGTGTGGATTAAATTGGGATGTTCAATGATTTCTAGGCTTAATTTTTATCATTTACTATAAATCACTCTGAAGTTTATTTAGCCATAGAAATGAATGAAAGGAGTGTTTACATTTTACCCCTATTTTAAGAGGTGTTTCAAGACACATACACAATAACATATTCTAAAAAAATTGAAAAGTCATTATGTTGAAAATTTTAATGTATTGAAAAAGTGACATGTTGATAACCATAGGTTGTTACAATCCAATAGTCATAGGCTAATTCCCTAGAGGGAAGTTTATGATCCCTAGATGGCCTATTGAGGGAGTGAGAAATAAATAGTTTCATAAAATGGACCTTAAAAAGAGGAAAATGACACAGTCTAATGGAACATATGTCTAAATAATGATTTTACCCCCAAAAGGTGGCCTTAATCATTGACATAGTGATTGTTTCCCTTATGGGTTAGATTTGAGTGTGATACAATCTATTTTACCCTAATAAGGAAATTGGTAATTGGTGATTAGTCTAAATATTTTTACCCATTATGTCAAATTGGCAAAGGGAGCTCCCATAATGAACTTGTAACATAGATTAACAATGAGTTGGCATAGGGTAATGTTATGAATATGGGGTACCTACTACCATGGAGATGCATGTATTAACTAGTAGTGATTAATATACATTTATGATTTGGTTATTTTTCATTGGGTTTGGGTATGTTTATTATGAATAAGAGGAAATACCACTGGCACCATTGCTTGATAGATCTTTTGGCCTATTTTTATTATAACATGTGATAGTATGTATCATAGGTATCAATAAACCATAATGACAATGTGTCGTATGCATGTAAAATATTAATTTAAATTAAAATATAATAAACTTAGGCATAATATATGTTCAATAAAATCCCAAGTGTAAAGATAATTCAATAAACTAAGTATAGGAGTGAATACAAAACTCACAACTTAAGTAAATATATAAAAAACTAAGACTTAAGTGTAAATATAATGTAATAAACCTAAATAAAGTGATAGTAAGGGAAGAAAATAATAAAATTCAAGTTCATAAAGTAAAAAAATCAAGCCCAAGTAGTAAGGAAGACTCAAGTGTAAACTAATTATCCTTAGACACACAACACTCAAAATGAACAAACAAAAATCACCCAACTAAAGGGAGATTAAAAAAAAACCTATGACACAATGAAATAAAAAGATTAATCTAAGTTTAAAAAAAATTACTCTAAGGAAAATTCAAGAAATAAATAGAATATAGAAAAATAATGAACTAAAACTACTTACTGACATCATTCATGCATGTGTAAGAGAAGTGTTATGTTTTGAAAAATGTTTCCCTTGGGACATAGTGAACAATGGCATAGGTATGATGGCATGGGAAGGGGGAATAAAATAATAAGGGGTGGTTGAGATAACTCCTAATTCCATAGGAAAATGAACATTACCTACATAATCCCATGAACCCTAAATCTAGCATTGACTTCAGGCCAATTTTAGTTCTCCCAAGAATTGGGAAGAGAATAAAATTGATGAAAAAAAAGAAATTGATTGTAGAGGAAGATAAGAATGGACTATAAAAATAAAAATAGCATGAAACAAAAGGGTTAACACTCACTATTATGAGAATGTTAGGTACAAAAACTCATGAAAATATGAGAGAGAATGGTTTATGCTAAAACCACATTGAAATACAAAAAGCAAGTGTTCAAAAATGAAAGAGGTTGATAATTTATAGTGTTCACTACATATAAGGATTAGAACAATAATGAAATAATAAAATGGAAAGAGTGTTTAGAACCTATGACTCACAAAATGGTGAGAGAAATTTGAGACCAAACGATGACAAAGAATGGTCCATGGAATTGGTAAATAAACTCAATCATCAAGATTCATCGAGATAACGTAGGATTCCCATGAATCTAAGCATAACCTACATAGTCTATATGAACCTCATGCCATTGTAGTTCTCCTAGAAATGAGAGGTAAAAATATTGAAAAATGGAATAAGCAAATGGAAATAGTCATGATATGACCGATGTGAAATATCTAGCTATATCTATCTATTAGGAGATGCACATCATGAGTAGCATGGATAAAATCTTAATGACTTAATGCTTGAGGCTTGTTTATGATTTTTATGGTATATTTAAATGTTTTTGGTATCTCAACTCAATGGAGGATTACATGATACATAATGGGTTAACTCACAAAATAGAAAGAGTGTGGTTTATAATTTACTAAAAAATAAAGAGAATGTTAAACTTGTGAACATAGTATTGAAATAAGTAGAGATTAGTATGGTGTTAGTGCATGAAATAAAAATACAAAAAACACACACTAATGCTAAAAACTTAAGCCTATATCAAGGGGAGAGCATAATAACAAAACTAAATGCAAAAAACACAACTAGAATGTAAAAGACATAAATCCTTCACCTTCCTTGGATGCTCCAAATAGCTTGTTGAATTGGATTACTCAGCTTGTGCTCAATGAGTCTTCATCAAAGTATTTTTTTGTGTCCTTGTATCCATGGAACCAATGGTTTTGTGATGGTTTTGTCTTGGCTCAATAATTGGACATTATAATACTAATTTCATAAGGATTTGGAATGATTTGTGCATGATAACTTTGGCTTAAAAGAGATCTTTAGCATTATAACTTTACACAAAAAGAGATTTTGAGGTCATTTAGTCATGATAACTTTTAACCAAGATAACTTGAAGCTAATTGGTCATGGTAAATCTGGATTATCAGAGCTTAAAATTTAATAGACAAGGCATCCTATTTAGAGATTTTTGAAAATGATCAAAATGAACCTGAACCGTCCATCTCAAGATGAATATTTTTGGCTAAGGATCCATTAAATTTTGGAGGAAAAATTAAATAAATCCCCTCATAAATATTTGAGATATAAAGGAATTAAATAGGCTTAGGAGGCATTAATGAGGCATGTGAGGGCTTAATCCTAATATTTTATGCATTTATGGCCTAGGGATGTCTTTCCAAGAAATGATGTCACTTGATGATGAAAAAAATCATAATCAATTTCCAAAAATAAATATTTAAAAATTTTCATGGAATTATTAATTAGGCTCTTGATTCAAATAATTATCTTTAAACATGATTTGTCACTTTGATGTAAATCTTGGCAATTGGTACACAAATTAATCAAATTGGTCAAAATGTCATATTATTGGATCAAAGTTTGACTGGATTAGAATTAGGATGCAATGTTAGATGCATTAGATCCATTATCCCATTTATAATGTTTCAAAAATAAAATAATAAAGGCACATTCCTTGTGTAATAAATATGGTAGAAAAGAGCAATCTAGAGCACCTAGGTGCAAAAATGTCATTTTGACTCAAAATGATTTGATCAAATTTAGTTGTCTCATAAATTGAATTATCCCATTTAGTGATACCCTAGCCAAAATTGGCACTTTTATTTAACAAATTTGAACCATTTAATGAATTTTAGTATTTTTAGGCAAAATTGTACATTTTGATAAAATTTGGTCAAAATCCTAATTGAAGGTTATTGGTGGCCATTTTCAGGTGTCTAAAATTTACCCCTATTTGGGAAGATGTTACAAACCATAGGAATACAAATTTATTCTCAAATAATGATAAATGGCTTGTATGCCAAAAGGAAGATGATGACTGAAGAAAAAATCTCCCAATAATGTCTTGGGAAGCTAAGATGATGCCCCTTGGAGGGAATGGCCATCACATATGTGGATGGATGATCCCTCAAAAAGAAGAAAGAAGAGAGGTGGAATTAGCTTTTGGTTGAGAGTAATCCAAATGAGAAAATTCTTGCATGCATTGATTTAAAAGGTACTGATTTACCCAAAGGTGGTTATAGTTAGGAATAACAATAAAAAATAATGATTTTGTCCATAGGCATTTATAATAATTAAGATGACCTAGATTGGATAAGGATGATGTTTGATATGGTTGTGACCTAATAAGGTAGATTATAAATCATAACTCAAGTATATAACCTAAAATATATATTAAATATGAATGGGCACACACATAGATGTGATGGTATAATGACTAAAGAAGCCATAAAAAACCAAACATATGAGGATGCATAAAGTGATGAAAGGGATGGATAGAAAAATAATATTTGATCATTGGAAATTATTTAGTTGTACCTACTAATGAGGAGATGCTCATATTTATTAGCAATGATACAACTAGAATGGTCAATGAATTAATTTGATTAAGATGGGTGGAAGGATTTACCAAGGTACTAAAGAGAAACTTCTATGGCTCAATTGATTGTAGACCTTCTTGAAGCTGATTTTTTTTGTAGCATGTGATGTTAGGAATCATGATAGAATACCGTGAAGACTATCTTGAAATATGCATAAATATAAACTCTCAATCTAATAAACACTTGAAAATAATACACCAATGATAAAACCCATGATGACAATGTCAACATATGAATATGGATAAACTCAAGTATAAATGCACAAGGAATCACCCAATGAATGCACATAGACTAAATCAAGGCAACAGTGTTAAAATAAAACAAACAAGAAAGCATACAAATAAACAAACAACCTAAAATAAATAAACAAATAGAATGCCTAAAAATAAAAACAAAAGAAAGCATCCTAATAATGACCATGCCTTAGTAAGGTTGATCAAGGATAAATGACTAGGATTAGACAAGACAAATGTTTTTTGATTTTGAAATATTTGAATGTTTTTGTAAATTTAAGGTATCTTAACTCGTTAGATAATGACAAGATATCTACTCATAAAATGGTGAGAGTGTTTGGCTTAGGTTGCTCACAAAATAGTGAGAACACATGAAAAAGGGGACTAAGGTGACCTCAACATGAATTGAGCATGACCTACTTTGTCCCCAAAATGACCTCAAGTCATAATAATTTCATCCACATATAAGGCAAGGAAAAACCAACTAGGTCCTAGAAATTCTCAAATCTAACAAATGGCTAGTCAAATGAAAATAGTAATGGCAAGGTAACATGGAAATACATGATAAACAAATGTTGCCCCTAGTTTTCCCATAGGAGGTTATAACTAGGATACAATGGATCAAATCAATTATACTAATTTTCCCATAGGTAATTATAATTAGTATCAAGACTAGAGAGACACTAATTTTTCCATAGGCAGTTATAATCAGGCTCACATAAACAAACTTGATATAGGATGGAAAATGAAAGATATCTTGCTAGATCAACTATCACACTACTTTCATAGAATGTCATTGAAATAGGGATGTGATAAGAGTTGAAACTTGATTAGAATCCCCTCACAAAAAGTGTGAGAAAAAACATAGTAATCAAGATCAAAATAGGATTGGATAAGACAACTAAAAATAGGCTTTGGTCTAGATAAAAATGATATGGTAGGATCGCATGGTCGTGATTGAGGATAATGATGGTTTTAAATAGATTGGATAAAATGGTAAGAGGGTTTCCCCCAAGTGAGAATATGATTGGTTGCGTATGTGATAATGGTAAAAGGATATGTGAAAATAGCAAAAGGAATATTGTAAATGAAATGGTATGGTATACATTTTTGGCTTGGGTGGTTGTTTGTTTTTGATGTGTTTGGCTTGGGTATGGTAAATGGAATATGATTTTATTGTTCCTACTAAAGTGGAGATGCATATCTTAATCAAAAAATGATATAAACAAAATAATCAATCGTGTTAATTACTATCCCACACCTCATATGAATAGTTGCTCTATCAAGAATTGGCTACAAATTTTGATGAAATGATATTGTTGTGATCTTAATTTGTCATTGATTTTTATTCCTTAAAACATAAAGACAAGGTATCTTTGTAGCCTCTGCAAAGGAAAGTGTGGCTATGGATGGTAAATAGGGATAAATAATGGATGATAGGCTTTTTGGGAAATGAAATGGTGGATGATAATGGAATGTGTAATGGTAGGGAAATAAATGAAGTTTTGAATTTTAAGTCACACACAATGTTGTTGATTCTATATTTGACATAACTTTGGATGTGGTAGGGCCAAATACTTCTAAATATTCTCATGATAGGACCACCATATGTTTCTATTATTTGAGCTTGAGAGAAGCTACCATCTAATTAGGTTATATATTGAAATTTATTTTAATTTGATCTTTGATTTTGTCTTCATCAAATAGGAAAGAATGTTTTCACTCAGAATTTCTACTAATGAAGTTATAGTGCCTTTGAGAAGGTTTCACTAAGTAACATGGAATTCTAAATCTGGTTATCTTTTAACACCTTCAAAAATGTTTCACTAGAATATGTTGAGTGTGAACTTTGATTATCCCCTAGTGCCTCTAAAAAGGTTACACTAGGAGAGTATTCTTCTTCTACATGAATTTGATCTTGGCCTCCTTGTTGTTCTTCAAATAATATGTTTCCATGGATGTAGTTAAATAAGGTGTGATTTTGTTAGTCCCAATCGACACTTATAGGAGGTGAGATCTTAATGTAATGGCTATGTTGGTTTGTGGTAATGGCATGTGGAATGCTAATGTAATGGGGAGGGGCTACACAATCCTCATAGAGGATACTAGGAGAACTTATGTTGAAACTAAAGTACTCATCCTCAAAAACCATATAAGGAACACAAATGTATTCAAACTAATCTACAAGGCATACATAACTAATGTTGTAATAGCCATGAACATATTTTGATTCTAAATCTAATTCTAAATCAAAGGACCTTAAATATGATATTGAGATTGATGTTAATTCTAATTTTGATGCTAAATCTGATGTCATTTTAAGAATAAAACTTAAATCTAACTTTGATTCTTAATTTGATGGGTACTTTATTATAATGATGTCTTACTAAATGTTTGGTATTAGATAAGTAACATACTATGATGGTATAACGGGCTCCACATACACTAGTTTGTCAAATTGAGACTTCAAGAGACAAAGGTCAAATGATAGGAAAAAGGTCAAGAGACAACTCTGTAGAGACTAGTTTGTTAGAAGGAGGCTCTTGAAAAACATGCATATGTTCAAGATAATGATTTTCCAAAAGGTAGTTATAATCATTAAGAAGTGACTTAACAAATATTAGCCCATTTGAGTGAGACTCCTTGATAAATAGTATAGGATCAATAGGTGATTCATCATAGATTGATTTATCACAAATGGTTGGTTTAACAAAATCTTCTTGGATTGGTTGGTTCTGTTGTCCTTGGTTTTGAATGAGTTGGAAAATATAATTTTGAACATAATTTTATCTTCAAATGATTAACTCAATTGAGGGAATGATTGGCTCTATTTTGGTTTGATAATTGGCAAGGGTTTAGGTTGAATGATGGGCTGAGGTTGAATGATTGGATGAGGTTTAGGTTGAATGATTGGTTAGGATCATAATTAGATTGGTTGATATTTGGGTTGGATTGGCTTGGGTTTTCTAAAGTGGGTAATGATAGGTACTAGATGAGGAATGGTCAATGGTTAGATAAAAAATGGCATTATGGAGCTTGGTTTCTCACATAAGCCAAAGGACAAGGTCTTAGAATGATGAAGGGTCATTTTGAAGCCTGGTTGTTCACATAAGTCGAAGGACCAGGTCTTAAAAGGACAAGTTTGGGGCATTGTAGAGTGATGTGGTCTCACCAGTATGCCATTTTTGAACATAAGATTGAAATAAGGGGATATTAGTATGGTATTAGTACATGGAATCAAAATCCAAAAAAAAAAACTAATTCTAACATCTTAAGCCTATCTAAATGGGGGAGCACAATAACAATACTAAATGCAAAAAACACAACTAGAATTCTAAAGATAAAGAAATATTTCACCTTCCTTAGATGCTCCAAATAGCTTGTTGAAGTGGCTTACTCAGCTTGTGCTCAATGACTCTTCATCAAAGGAGTTTTTTAATCTTTCTCTCCTTATAACCAATAGTTTTGTGATGGCTTTGGCTTGGCTCAATAATTGGGCATTATAACACTAATTGCATGAGGCTTTGGAATGATTTGTGCTTGATAACTTTGGCTTAAAAGAGATTTTTAGCATTATAAATTTACACAAAAAGATATTTTAAGGTCATTTGGTCATGATAACTTTTCACCAAGATAAATTGAAGCTATTTGGGCATTGTAACTTTGGCTTATTATAGCTTAAAATTCAATAGACAATTCATCCTCTTTATAGATTTTTTAGAATGATCAGAATGAACCTGAACCATCCATCTCAAGATGAAGATATGTGGCTAAGGATCCATTCAATTTTAGAGGAAAAATTCAATAAATTTCCTCATAAATATTTAGGATATAGAGGCATTAAATAGGTAAGGGAGTCATTAATGAGTCATGGGAGGGATTAATCCTGATATTTTATGCATTTATAGCTTAGGGATGTTTTTCCAAAAAAAGATGTCACTTGATGATGCAAAAACTCATAATGAATTTCAAAAAACAAATATTCAACAAGTTTTATGGAATTATTAATTAGGATCTTGATTTAAATAATTAGCTTTAAACATGATTTATCACTTTGATGCAAATCTTGGCAATTGGTGCACAAATTAATTAAATTGGTCAAAATGGCATATTATTGGCTTGAAATTTGACTGGATTGGAATTAGGATGTTATGTTAGATGTTTTGGATCTATTATCCCATTTTGGATGTTTCCAACACAAAATAATAAAGGCACATGCCTTGTGCAAGAAATTTGGTAAAAAAGAGCAATCTAGATCGCTTAGGTGTGAAAATGTCATTTTAACTCAAAATGATTTGATCAAAGTTAGTTGTATCATAAATTGAATTACCCCATTTAGTGATACCTTGGCTAAAATTAGAACTTTTATATAAAAAAATTTGAACCATTTAGTGTGTTTTAGTGTTTGTAGGCTAGATTGTGCATTTTGATAAAAATTGGTCAAAAGCCTAGTTGAAGGTCATTGGTGGCCACTTTTAGGTGTCTATAAAAATTATGGTGGTTTATTTGACCTTATAAAACATAAATAATTACCTACATAGTCCAAATGGACCTCAAGCCACTTAGTTAACCCTACAACAAGGAATCTGACTAATTGACAATAATATTTTGAATAGGAAAATGGCACAAGTACAATGGTATGGTCAATTTATAATGGTACTTATATTGGAAAAAATTAAGGATACAATTTCCATGCTTGGTATCATAATTATCAAAGAGAACTTCCTTTCAAATAATACATGCAATAGTCCCATTTTTAAACCATCTATTGAAATTGCATTTGAACCTAAACACTAACATTATTTGAAATACAAATGGACTGGAACCAAGGTCAAAGTAGGGATGGGAGATTAGAAATTTAGGTAAATAGGAAAGGTATGGTGGGAATGGAACATAGAAATATATAGTATTGAAGGGATGTTTATGACTTAAATTAAATGATTCTCATAGACAATACTCTAGGTCACTCAAGTGAAAAAGTGTTTGAGGTGCATTATGTTTATTGGATCATCAATTTATTATCCTTCTAGTGTAGCCAACATGTATGTCCTATAACCATAGTTATTGATAATGATATAGGACCCTAACCAATTAGGCTTAAACACACCATTTTTCTTGCATTTAAAATTGGTGTTTATCTAGTTTTATTTAGGTACAAGATCAATAAGCTTAAATTATCTATGAAAGACATGCATGTTGTATTGATGCTATCAATTTTGATATTATTAAAGGCTATTCAAGGATGCCATTCATTTTTCATGAAATAATTATAGATCTTACAAATCAAATACTCTATAAGCTTCATCATCAAGGATATTTTTTAGTGAAATGTAAAGAGAAGGAAACCCAACCTTGATAGGAAGATGGCCTCAATACCATAAACTAGGGAATAGGTTTTGACTCCTATTGGAGTGTATAAATTAGTTAGGTAATACTAAAGCAAATGAAAAATTTACAAGTGCCAATAATGATGAGAATCATTGATGATCTTATTAAGGTCAACATAACCCCATTTTTGAAAAATAGGGACCCTTGTGATTACTTTGAACCTTAACACTAAAATTTGATATCCTGAACTTTATTGGAATTTTAAGATCAACCCATTTGATGAAACTAGCTCATTTTATTCATGGGTTTATGTGAAATTTGTCTAATGTTGCTAAAAGTTGACTATCATGTCTTAATATTATAGTTTTCATAGAGCTCCCTTCAATGGATCATACTAGTATTGTCATATATTAGCTCTATCCAGGCTTTGATAGCCTTTGATCTAAAAAATTTCATAGTTGGATTCATGTGATAAAACCCTCTATTGACAAACCCTAGCCTAGACCTTTAATTCAAATTTTGGTAGGAACATTTTTGAATTAACCATATAATTAATCCCAAATTTCATGTTAAGGCTTGGTTGTGTTTCTTAACATGACCAAACCTTAACCTAAAAATCCTACATGGTCCTTTTTATTTTCCCTTTATTCCTTATATTTATAACATGATCTAATGTTTATGATAACAAGGTTATTTATTTTAGTAGGGTCCCCTTTGTTATATTCTTAGCTTAAATTTTTAACCTTAAGGCCCCATTCATATTTTATCAACTTGAACAAGACCTTAGTTTTAAATCTTTAGCCTAAGTTCTTATATTTACTTACATCTTAACTTAAGTGCATTGCTTCTTTGAAAATATGATGGTCCATATTTCATCACAAGAAATATCTGATGGAGCAAATATATCTTGATGAACTTAAAAATTTGACCCATTAGACCAATCAAGTGTAAGTACTCGAATCAAGATCGATGATCCACGCTTAAGTGGGATAGAGGATATGATGGAGTGAACGTAACATTGAAAAGTCAAAATATCAAGAAGCCTTATGTATTTTCCATGTGGTAATCTCATATTTAAAGTTTAATAACAAAGGATCCTACATATTAAATTGGGCCAATGACATACATATGCTCAAATCACAATCAACAATCTATGCTTCATCATAAAAATTAATCTAATGGAGCATATCAAATCCAAGGTCTATGGATCAAAATAGTTTCATGAGCTTAAAATTGATGTTCTCATGACCGTTATTTGATGTCCATAAGGCTGTCATTTATTTCCATGGGACTGTCAACTTTAAGCCCATGAAACCTAATGATCCACTAACTTAAATTTGACATTCTCACAACCATCATTTGAAATCCATGAGGCGTTATTGATGTCTGTGATACCATTAAATTTAAGCTAATCAATAATTTTACTTAGACATACATATATACTCCAAGAATGGTTTTAAAATCTTATGGATTGCATTTCATATCAATGGAACCCCTTGGAATATGTTCAAACATTTATTATCTTTGAATTTCCAATGATAAAATGGCCTCATAATCTAAGTATTTATAGACATAGTTCTAATATAAGTCTATTTCCTAAGGTTCTAATTACATTTATTTGAATGCCATAAACCTTAAGCTAAAGACGTATATTGAATCCTATTTTAGAAGTTCCTTGTGGCATGAAACTTATATTAATGTTTTTAACCTAAGGATTCATCATATTTATTAACACAATGAAACCCTAGATCAATACCTAATAGTTGGTCTTTTTTATCATTTGGCCATCCTTTTGACATGTTCTAAATAACTTAGCATAAATATCTTATCCTAAAGGATATGTTGTGTTTATTAACTCAACATAAACCTTAGCCTAAGACATTTAGCCTAGGTCCCCTTTATATATATTCTAAAAAAATAAGATAGAATACTTTAGCCTAAAGTTTATAATGTGTTTATTAAACATGAAATAAACCTTAGCCTAAATTATTTAAGCATAAGTCCCTTCCTTTATCATAATTATGATTAAATTTATCACCCCTTTGTAGGATCAATAATCCACACTTCATCATGAGTTATCAATCAGATGGAGCAAAAGGACTCGGTGAGTCCAAAGCATTTGATCCATTGGACCAATCACATGTGTCCAATTATATTAATATCAATGGTATGTGATTTCTTGTGAGGGGATAATTGGATGAAGCACATCTACTAGAGACTTTTTAACAAAACCCAAGATGCCCATAGGATTGACATGTGGTGAGCATACATTCACTATACAAAATACAAGGCCTAGAAAAGCACCAAGTGGCACAACTATGAGTCCCAAGATAAAACAACCAATGATTCTCAAGCCTTGTGATTATGATCAATAACCCATATTTATCCATGAATAAAAATTTGATGACACAAAATAAAAGTTGGATTTTCAAAAGCCAACAGCTAGTCCCTTAGGGCATTTATGAAAAATGCCATGAAAGCTGTCAAATGGATGCCACATGGGTGCCATACAAGCACAAAATGACAAAATTAAGGATTTTATGTGATTGAAAAGGCAAAGGTATAAATACCTAGGTCTCAATAAAATATAAGACATGAATGAGCCTAAGTTTGGATTTCCATCACCACAAAAGCCTCAAAAAAACCATAACATCCTTAAAATCCCTAATTTGAGCTTAGATTAATTGTAATCAAACTAAGAAGAGCTCAATTGTGGTCTAAGTGAGAACAAAGTAATTCAGTGATTACTTGCAATTTATTTGATAAGTAGTTATAACTTCCATAGCCAAGGTAGCTTGCAAAAAACAACAAAGGAATGAGACCAAGATGTACTTGACCTTAGATAATGAGGGAAGGGTTTTTTAAGACATGGACCTAGACACTACAACTTTGAACAATAGGAACCAAAATTGATCTAAAATTGTTTAGACCATTGAGAAGATGTAACCTTTGACTAGGGATGAATAAAAGAATACAACCATTTTGAGGAGATACAATGACCTGGTTTTCATAAAAATGGCTAGCCTATAGTATGTTGCTACCAAACCTAAGGTACTTCACTACATTGATGTCCTTTATCTTTTTTTTTAATATTTTAAAATTGAGAATGATTGGATTATCCATGCATGTACATTTAATAAAATAGCTTACATTTATCCCCTAGCTTTTGATAGATAGTATAAACTATGTAAGCCATAAATAGACTTGCCCATCATTAAAAAGTGGACTGGAGAACACAATTTGAACATAATCATGGCCCCATGGATGCTCACTAGAAACCAAGTTGTCAAGGACCCCATAGGAAAAAGAATAATTATCCAATTTAGGGAGGGAATTAGGATGATAATGACCTTACTAAATAAGTTATGTAGAGCCCCCTCCACCACTCATATTGATAAAAATTGGGTATCACGTGTTTATTTCATGGTGGAGAAATGACTCACTCTCATATTAGGTGAGATGATCAACATCCATTTGAATTCCTAATTCACAACAATCAAGAAGAAAAAAAGAAAATAATTTTACATGATGTCTTATCTATTGGATGCCCTTTTAGCCTCCACCCAAATCCCAAACATTAAGAATTGGTACCCTAATAGAAGACCCACTATCTCCCATCATTTATCCAAACTACACATATTAAATTACATGCACAACATTTAGTTTATTTATAATTGTGTTTATCTGATCCTAGTGGAAGTCATCACATGAATTCCCATGAGCAGGGTTAGTCCATTGATTAATAAATATGTGGAATTGATAGGAGATATTTGGTTTTACCCTAATTTCACCATCATAAATATTGAAGGTAATTTGACACAACCCTTTAGGTTACCCATCTATGTGCCAACCAAGCTTGCATAGCAAGAAGTGGTTTACTAAATTATTTACAATATAAATGGATTTTACAAGGAAAAAAGGAAAGGCCTTCCTCATTCCTTTCCATTGACAATTAATAGAACTATTTTACAAAACTGGGAGCATGTAAATGTCATTACCTGACACAAGGACTCGTTCACCCTATATAAAGATGATACAAGACAATGGGATCCTAATGGGGTGGTCTCTAAGCATCTAAAATCCAAAATAATAAACAAGACATATAAACACCATCCCATTATTCATGACCCATTCTACATCAGGGCCTCTAGTTTCTTGAAGGTAATAGCTAGATTGAAAAGGCAAAACATTAAGTTAGAGCCTATGTTTACTCTGGGAAATGATACATTACTTGGTGAGATTTGGAAAATGGGACCCATGTAGTATCATTTGTTGCCTAGACCATCCTCAAGTCCCCCTCTAGAACAACCACTGCAACGACCCTAGGCATAAATAATACAAGGACCTAGTAAGGAAAAGTTGAAAGAGAGACCTAGGGAGGGATTATCTTCAACCCCACTAGAGAGGCCAGAGTCCCTAGTTAAACACCTAGATATGATTGTATTAGAACTAAATGAAATAGTAGAGGATACACTTAAGATGATTGATGAAGCTTATGGGTTAGAGGATGAGAAAGAATAAATAGAAGAACCCTAAGCCTAGGTATATGAAGTTGATTTAGACATAATTGCCATAAAACCCCCATAGAAAAGAAAAGTAGAATTAACATTGGTCCTATTTGGGAGAAAGAAGCCCAATTTAACCTTTACCCACCCCATGAGTGAGCTCAATTTGTTTGGTGAGGAATACCCCATTCATAGACCCATTATCCCTGAATGGTTTATCTATGGGAATATGCATAAGATTCCCACTTTGTCCCATTCTTGGGCCTTGACCTAAATAATTAACATTGATTTTTATGAATAAATCAAGCCATGGATATTGGATTTGATGGAAGAAGAAGAAAGAATAATAGTTGTCACAACAGGATCAAGTAGCATACAAATTGACACTCTAGGTACTTCAAGCAATACAAGGATGGAGGTCCCAGAACTTCCTAAGGTTACAAAGTCATCCACCATGGTGAAGTACAATCCTGAGATAGTAGGCTTAGAAACAGTAAGCACTAAGAAAATCATGGTTAGAGATGAGGAATTCACCTTTCAAAAATTTGAGCCATTTGTAGGCTTAACTCTAGTTGGAGGATAACAACATGGTGAGCATCTTATCCATGAAGAAGATATATAAGGACTGGCTAAGGCTCATTTAGCTTAGATCAGAATAGGCATCCAAGGTATGAATCAAAGGATACATAAACTGGAGAAGAAAAAGTAAAACCTAGAGATAATGACTATCCTATCAGTTCTTGAGGCCATGATAAAGATGTTTGAATTATCCTTCTTTGACATGTTTGATTCCTTGATGTCAATGAAATTGAATTAGGATGCATTGGGCCAATAGAGTGAGATAGCCAAAGGATTGATAACTTATTGGTAGGATGCAAAGGACAAGATAAGGCATCTTATCAATTTATTGATTAAGGATAGAATTCCTAAATTCAAAACCATTACCCTAGCCCACTTAAATGCAATATTGGGGATAGTGGTTGATAATATCTAGAGTTTGAGTGCTTGGTCAAAAGACATGGATAGAATCCTAAAGGATGATGAAGATCTAATTAACATAATTAAGTAATTCCTTGTAACTATTTTTTCTAATCTTACAAAGTTTACAACCCTAGGCATCATCGATGATGAAGAATATAAGTGCAGAGTCACTTTAGTGATGTAGAAAGTGAGAAGAAAATTCAAGCGTCAATTAGGGAGTGATAACAACAAAATCATGGGCATGATCTTAATTAATAAGGATAATATTGCAGAAGCCCAAAACATCAAAGAGGTTATGGCAAGGGATGATAAAGACTTTGATGACTTAACTAATCAAGAGGATGTCTATCTCTTGAAACTAGTTATTTATTTGGATCTTGTTAAAGAGCAGCATCAAAGATCTATGGAGCTTCTCCAAGAGCAATGAGGGATCCCCTCAACCATGGGTTCACTAGTTAGTTGATATTCTAATTTTTAAAAGCATTGTAATATTTAAACTAGGAATATTATTTTGTAAAGGCATATTTTAGTTTGTTAGAATATTTTCCTATAGGTTTATCCATTTAGGAAAGAGAAATGTATTTTAGAATTATAGAAAAGGACAACTATCCTTATCTTTTATATATTTGTATCTTGTAACTAACCAGTATACTACCTTGACCTTCTATAAAAAGGTAGTAATACCATTTTGTAAAGGGAGTGAGTTTTAAGCCAAAATGGGTATAATTTGGAGAAATTAATATAAATAAGGAATACTTAAAAGTTTGTCTAATTTTTGTTTATGTCAATTGTTTCATGACTTCTCTCTTAATTTCTTGTTTCAAGTATTGAATTTGAATGGTTTCATGAATTCTGAATTTGCATCTTTGATACAAGGTTACTAATTTGTGCTTATGTTAGATTTGTTGAATGATCTTGAATTTTCTTTGTTTCATTTATTCTACATTAGGATGTGAAAATGATATTTAAATGTAGTAACAAATCCTTAAAGTATATTTGGTTCTTACTTGTATCCCTTCATATTATCCTTAGAAGTTTTCCTGATATATAATGAGATTTGACCTTATGCTAATTTGCATTATATACTAGTTAAATGCATGTTTAATTGTAATTGAATCTTTGTCATAATTTTTTATTCAAGGATCAAAAATTAGATATTCTCTTTCTACCCTGCCCTTCTCTTTTGCTCCTTTTTAACCCAAATCACCTTAGTTTAGATGTCATTTCAAATATTCATCTAGATTAGTCTTTAGTATAGAAATTAGGTCATAATTCACTAAGATCAGTGTAGGTACTTCAAAATTCACAAGGACCATGATGGATCCCAACCACCAATCAATATAAATTTGTGGAATAGTTTGATTTTCTCTGCCTCTATTTCACCATGGGTAACTAGATTACCAAAAACCTACTAATCATGCAATGAATTCCTAGAATTATAAAGTGATAAGTGTTCTTAAATAGTAAGAGAACCTATGATACACATAGAGTAATCAATAGGAATAACTTCTGCTAGTGTTAGAAGGAGGGCCTCTTATTGAATTTGTTGGTTCTTTGATAATATTGATGTGTTTTGATCAAAGATTGGTGTTATCTTTACACCTTTGCATATTTATTTTCTCAAAAGCATAAATATCATTGATCTTTATGGTCTTTGACTCATATTTGTGCTTCCCTTAGATAAATATCAAATATCTTTGAGGTTGGATGCTTGATTCTAGTAAAGATAGCTTAATATCTAAGAATCCATAATATTTGAGGTTATAATAGAATGTTTTGATCAAAGTTTGGTGTATCTTTCATATATTTTGGTTCATTTGAGCTTAGAATTGAAAACATAGGCCATATTTGTGTAATTAGACACACTTTTTACCTAACTTATTTAAATAATGATGCCCTTTTTTGTTCTTTACATTATCTTTATAAAACTAGCTTAATGTGCAAATTTGAGTCCTATTCTTTGTAAAGGTTGGTTTGACACATCATATTTCAAATATAATCTAGAATTCTCAAGCTATAACTATAAAAAATCAAAACTATATCACACTCTAAAAAAATAGATCCTTTGCTTGAGTTAGAAGTCCATAGGAGAGCTAGAAGGGACAAAGGTAGATGCATGCATTCAAAGTCTTTAACAACTTTACCACTCTAAAGTACACCTGCATTCAAACTTCATAAAGGTATGGCTTGGTTGGGAAGTTCTCCTATTAATGTATAAGGTGAAATTTATGACCTCCCTTGCAATCTTGAAAAGTATTTGCCAACTTTTAGTCCTAGTGGTATTATAACAATAGAGGAACATGTTAAATCATGTAAGGCTACACTAAGATTGTTAAATGTATTTCATGAGTATGTAGCATGCAGGTCATTCCCTTTTACATTCAATTATGCTACACATGAATGGTTCTTAAACCTACCTAATGATTTCATTACCACCTAGGATTAGTTTAAAAACATCTTCATTGACCAAGTTGGTAAGATCATTAGCCCTTGTGTCCTATACTAATAATTTCCCACCCTAAGAAGGGATGCCAATTAACCCATAAGATCTTTCAATGCTAGGCTCCAAAAGATTTATAGTAGAACTATTGACACTTATAAACCTAATAAAGCCTTGGCCTTAGAAATTTATAAAGATGCTCTTGATCCCCTGACTTCAATATTCATCAAGAGGGTTGTAGGTCAAATGAACACACTAGATTTATCTTATGCTAAGGCTATGATCATTAATGATCAGATGTAACCTCAAGGTCAGATGGCCTACTCTATTCCTAATTCCAAACCACATATGACTACCTTGAATGTCTTTCCTAATAATAACTAGAATGTGCCTACTCTTAACCATCTCCCAAATCTAAATCAATTGCCTCTAAGACATGTTACTCCTAACCAAAATTTGGGGTTCTTAAACCGCCTTGTTAACAATAGACTCAATGCAATTGATCAAAGGACCTTGGTACCAGCCATTAGTGCAAATAACAACCAAGTTCATAATGTAGAAACCCCTAAAGGTGAGAATGAGTCCATTCTAAAGATGGTCCAAAAACTGAGTATTGACTTTTTTTAGTTGCAAAAACAAGTTGGTAATACTAGAAAAACTTATGGTAAAAACTTCTCTTTCCAAAGGTTCAATAAACCCAATAATATGTTCAATAATGATAGTTTACATAATAGTAAGAATAATGAACATTCTCCTAAAGAGAAGACTATGGATATTAATTTTATTGACATTGCCTTTCTTGATTATTATAGAGTCCATTTTGATGCTAAGCATGGTGAAATTGATTGAATTGAGTTATATAAATATTATGAGGAATTTAAAAAATATTTGAACACTTTTGAGGTAGTGCCTAACAAAGATAATGGTGTAGGTACTTCAAGATTTAAGCCTACTGATCAAACCTTCATGGTGGAAATGTTTTATTTCCCCTTCCAACAAGACAATAATCTAGATGATGTTCCTAAATAAGTCTATAGATTTCATTAGTTCTTGAAGAAGGCATATCCTCTAAGGACTATAGAACAAATAAAATCTTTGACTACTTATACTTCAAAAAAATTTGGTACTCTTTTGAATACCACTTCAGACAATAATCTAGAGCCTCCAAAGGTAAGTACTTCTAAACCTAGTGTTGATGCTTCTAAATCTTCCAATAAGACTATTTATAACATTGTAGAGGACATGAATAAAATAAAAGATAATATCACCTTGCATGAATTGACACAAATCATAGAGTAAAGAGATCTATTATTAGAGTCCTTGTCCAAGAAATATAACAAGATATCCCAAACTAATAATGCAAATGTAACTATGTATAAAGATAAAATAGAGTCCCCACCCTTCTTAATTATAGTCAAGATGTTTGGTAAAAACTTGCATAATTATTTGTTGGACTCTGGTGCATCTACCAATATTATGTCTATAGGTGTTTTTAAGAAACTTAGTTTGAGCCCCATTAAGTCCGATAGGGTTGTCACCCAATTAGATAAGTCTAGGGTCAAGGTGGTTGAAGAATTTTTAAATGTCCATATGCAATTATCTTTTGAGCCAAGAGTCTAATAATTTATAGATATCCAAGTGGTAGATATCCTTGATGCATATATACTATTTTTAAGCAGAGAGTGGAAAAAGTCTTTGAATAGATACATGTCCACATATTGCTCACACTTATGGCTACCTTGGAAGGGGGTTCCCATAGATCAAGTTTGAAAGAGAGCCAAGAATGAAACATATGATCACTGAGTATAATGTTTTCAATGAAAGGGTCAACATAATTGATTCAAATTTAAGGGATTTAACCCTAGAAACTACCAAATTATGTGATCCTATAACTTCTAATGTTGTGCTTGGGATATGTAAGTTGAATTTTGATGGGGCTAGGTGTAAAGATAGATCTAAAGTAGAAATTATTCTAATTGACCCTATTGGTAAGAAATACCATGAATTTTATAGACTCCATTTTCCTTGCACTAATAACCTCGCATAATATGAAGCCCTCATCTTAGTTCTATAATTTTCCATCAAAAAAAAAGTCAAGTAAATATTATCTTATGGTGATTTAGAACTATTAGTGAACCAATTAAGAAGCAAGTATCAATGCAAACTATCATACCTTAAGAGATACAAGTTTAGAGTCTAGGATCTAGTGGAATATTTTGATGACTTCAATAATATTTATGTCCATAAGGAAGAAAATAAAGCTATTGATGAGTTAATATATTCTACATCCAATCTCATGCTTGACCAAGGTTTCCCAAAATTTAGTATTGAGCTGGTACCTTACCCTTCTATCCCAAACAATGTGAATCATCTATAGGTCTTTAGTTATGACCAAAAAAATTTTGAACTTAATGATTAGTTTAGGAGAATTTGAAGCTCAAATCATTGATGAGGCTGATGAAACTACATTTAGGGAAGGCAATTTTGATGGCAAAGTCATTTAGCTAAATGACAACAAGATTCCTAAAGGGATGATTACTTTAGAAATATTTTCTGATCAAGATAATCTAGTTGAAGCTTCTAAGGTTCCAAAAGTAGGTGCAAAGGAATACAATGTTGTTAATATTGGCCCTCAAGATCAACCTCAGCTGGTTAACATTGGAAAATCTTGCACTAACATTGAGAATAATAGAGCCAAAGAGTTGTTAATAAAGTATAAGGATGTCATAGCTTGGTCTTATCATGACTTGAATATTTTTGATCAAAGAGTCATCACCCATACTATACCTCTTAAAGAGAGTTGCAAACCCTTCAGGTAGAAATAAAGGCTTATGAACCCTATCTTAGAACCCATGATCTTCAAAGAGGTTAAGAGACTATTAGATGCTAGAATTGGGTTTCCCATTAGGCACTCTACCTAGGTGGCCAGTTTAGTGTTAGCTAGAAAGAAAAATGGTGAAATTAAATTATGTATTAAATTTATAAATTTGAATAAAGCATCTAAAAAGGATAATTATTCTCTTCCCTCTCTTGATCAGGTAATACAAATTGTTTCAATCTCAACCATGATGTCTTTTCTTGATGGTTTTTTAGGGTACAATCAAGTGCTAGTTGACAAGGAGGATAGAATGAAGACAACTATCACCACCAAGTGAGGTACCTTTGCATACAAGAGGATGCCTTTTGGAATGAAAAACATAGGAGTCACTTTTCAAAGGGCCATGGAAAATGCCTTTCAAGGCTTGATTGGTAAGTGTATCATAATTTACATGGATGATCTAGCTATTTTTTTCCAAAAATAGGGAAGACTATTTCATGCACCTACAACAAGTATTTGAAAGATGCGTAAGGTATGGAATCTCCATTAACCCTAAGAAAAGCATTTTTTATGTCACTGAAGGTAAGTTTTTAGGCCATGTTATCACTATATATTGGATTTTCATAGATCCTAAAAGGATAGAAGCCATATCCAAGATAGAGCCTCCCAATAGTAAAAAAGAATTGAAATCATTTTTTGGTAAAATAAACTTTGTAAGAAAGTTCATTTCTAGTTTTGTAGAGATTATCAAACCATTGAATGATATGCTAAAGAAGGATGACAAAGTCTCATGGAATGGGGAATCTAAGAAGTCCTTTGAAGACATCAAAAGTGTAATTAGCCAAGCTCTAGTCTTGATAAGTCCTAACTTTTCAAAGTACTTTTAACTCTACTCTTTCTCCTCTAACCACACTCTTTCTATTGTGTTAACTTATAAAATAGAAGCATCTGACCATCCAATTGATTTTATGAGTACTAATTTGAAGAATGTTGAGTTAAATTACACTTTAATTGATAAATAAGCCTTTGCATTAGTTAAATCTATCAAAAAATTTGGGCACTACATTCTTATGAACAAAGTGCATGTTATTCTACCAGACCTAGCTACTAAGCTAATGTTAAGCCAATGTGAACTTGGATAGAGAAGAGGTAAGTGGATGTATGTTCTCTAAGAGTATGACATAAATATGAAAACTACAAAATTGGTAAGGTGTCAGGGTCTGATTTAAATGAATGATAATACCAATCCTCAGCTAATTATTATGCAAGTTGATCAACAAAAAATTCAAGCTAATGAGTGGTATGACTCCATCATTCATTTACTAATTAATAACACTTATCTTAAAGGACTAACCAAGGAACAAAAAAGATCTTTAAGACTCAAAGCAACACACTATCTCATAAAAATGGACTCTTATACCAAAATAAATTTTAAGGTGTATAGCTAGGATGTGTCTCCAAGGAAGAAGCCACTGAGGTAATGATCAATTTCCATGAAAATATAGGAAGTGGACACCCATTTAGGAGAATAAAAACTCATATAATCCTCAAGGCTAGCTACTATTATCCCAGCATATTCAAAGATGCTCATAATCATGTAAGAGAATGCCATTCATGTCAGATATTTAGCACAAAAAAGCTAAAGGCAACAATGCCTTTACATCCAATCATGATTAAAAAACCCTTTATAGTATGGGGATTAGAATTTATATGGGTAATCAACCCCAACTCATCAGAAGGTCATAAATATTTTTTGATAGCCACTGACTATTGCATTGGGTGGACTAAAGCAATAGCCACCAAATAATGTAGAAAAAAAGAAGTGATCAAGTTTCTAGAATAAAACATATGCACCGGATTTGGGACTATAGTCTCTTTGGTATGTGATAATGGGTCAACATTCACATCCATAGAAATGATATAATGGGCATATGGAAACAAAATTATTCTTAAGTTTTTATCCAACCATTACTCTCAATGTAATGGATTATCTGAGGAAACAAATAAAAACTTGATGAAAGCCATTAAGAAGTATACTACAAACAAGCTAAGAACATGGCCTAAGCTTCTCAAGTATGACCTTTGGGTAGATATAACAAGATTCAATTAGGATATTAAAGTATCTCCTTTCTTACTAGTATATGGCTAAGAACATATATTCCTCATCGCACTCAAGCTACTAACCTACAATTTTATGCAAGAGTATATGGAGGAGGATCAAGAATTTTCAAACTCAAGTCTATTAGACATTATTCAGATGGAGAATGCATGAGAGAATGCTTTTGATAACTTTATCAGGGACCAAACTACACTCAAAAGGTCATTTAACAAGATATCAAAGATCAAAGTTTTTAGACAAGGGAAGTTAGTTCTCCTCTGGCGTAAAGCATCTGAGCCCAAGGGTAAACATAGAAAGTTCACACCTCTATGGATTAGCCCCTATCAGATTGAAAACACACTTTAAGATAACACCTTTAGGCTCAAAGACCTATAAGGATTAGATTTAACATTTCCCACTAAGTATCTCAAGCACTATTTATCTACTACCTCTTTTGGGGTCTTCATGGAGTAAATATGTAAGATAACTAGAGTTAGTGTAGGTAGGATATTTAGTTTCCCTCAAATTCTTTCCTTCCTATCCCTTGTTTGTATATAAGTAAGCATATATTTTTTTCTTCCTTTTTGAGTTCAATTTTTTTTGTGTGTGTTTGTTTCTTGTTTCTCTACTCCTTGCTTCTAATAAGTCCTTTTAGACAAGACTTAGCCCAAAGTTCTTTAACTTGTTTGAAACCCACCAAATTTAGAAATGTTGATATGAACCCCATGCATATGTTGACTATATATTTGAGATAGAATATTTATATTAGGATTTTAAGAAACTATTAAAGAACTATGGATAGGTTAACCACTCTATAAATACCTTAAACATTATCTTGACCTAAACCTAGTTTTAATATAAATTACACATGTTGAATGAAAACTCAATTTATTAAGGTATAGTCATGCTTGTACTTAAAAAACATCCTTAATTGAGACAAAGGTTACAACCATAGATGACTATCTAAAGATCAAACACTTTACCAAATCCTTAAACCTAGGTACCCTACTTCCCAACCTTTGTTGAGAGCTGAAAAGACCCAAAAATACAAAAATAAGAACTTATTGCAAAATCAAAAGCTTTTCAATCAAAAAGGATTCTTACAATCTCCACCAGGGCTATGAATGCTTGGATAGAAGTAGAGAAAGGCCATGAGTGGATCCAAAGGCATCTTTATTGGGTTTATAAATGCTTGGCTAGTAGTAGAGCAATGCCTAAGCACCTTCCCTGAACTAGAAGCATGGTTCTTAATGAATATCTAAACATGATCCAAGTTAGTGTTAATGACTAAAGGTATGAAATATGGAAGTTTTCCCCTGAATCCCATGGAAATTAGTAAGTGGAATCAAATCACACACACAACATGGCTAATTCTTGATATTTGATCCTAATTCTACACATGCAAGTTTTGTTTCAACCCTGAACTAATCTTGATAATGGCATTGATCAAGTGGAATAAATGACTTAGTTGTTTGTCTAAACTAGAGTCTCTGAGTTCAAACATATTGCTATGTTTACCTCAGAAGTCACCATTTGTTGAGGTCAATTGACCCCCATTTATAAAAAATAGGGACCCTTGTGATTATTTTTAACCTTATCACTAAACCTTGATATCCTACACTTTATTGGAATTTGAAGAGCAACTCATTTGATGATACTATCTCATTTTGTTCATGGTTTTATGTGAAACCTACCTAATTTTACTAATAGTTAACTATCATGTCTAAATATTGTAGGTTTTATGGAGCTCCCTTCAATGGATCATACTAGGATTTTTATAGATTATCTCTATCTAAGATTTGATAGCCTTTGATCTAAAAAATATTGTTATTGGATTCATGTGATAAAACCCTCTATCGATAAACCCTAGCCTAGACCTTTAATTCAAATTTTGGAGGGAACACTTTGGTAGGAACATTTTTGAATTAACCCTAGAATTAAGTCCAAATTTCATGTTAAGGCTTGGTCATGTTTCTTAACATGACCAAACCTTAACCTAAAAGACCTACTTGGTCCATTTTATTTTCCCTTTGTTCCTTATATTTCTAATATGGTCTAATATTTATGTTAATAGTGTCATTTATTTTAGTAGGGTACCCTTTGTTATATGCTTATCCTAAAGTTTTAACCCCAAGGCCCCATTCATATTTTATCAACACAAACAAGACCTTAGTTTTAAATCTTTAGCCTAAGTTTCTATATTTACCCACATATTAATTTCCTTACTTCTTTCCAGATTTGATAGTTTGCACTTCATCATGAGGAATGATCTGATGGAGTGAAGAAAACTTGACAAACTTAAAGATTTAACCCATCAAACCAATCAAGTGTAAGCACCTAAATCAAGATCAATGATCTATGCTCAAATAAGATAGAGGATCTGATTAAGTGAACATAACACTAAAAAGTCAAAAGCTCAAAAATCAATATAGAGTTGCCATGTGGAACTCCCACATTTGAATCTTAATAATAAAGGTTCTTGCATATTAAATTGGGCCAATGGCATACATATGCTCAGATCATGATCAATGTTCTATGCTTCATCATGGAGATTAATCTAATGGAGCATATTAAATCCAAGGTCTATGGACCAAATGAGTTTCATGAGCTTAAAATTGGTGTTCCTACAATCATCATTTGATGTCGATGAGGACATCATTGACAACTATAGGACTATCAACTTTATGCCTATGAAACCTAATGATCTGCTAACTTGAATTTTATGTTCTGATGATCATTATTTTACTTCCACAAGGGTTTCATTAATGTCTATGAGACCATCCAATTTAAGTTGATCAATCATTTTTCTTAGACATAGAGATATACTCCAGGAATGGTTTTAAAAACTTATAGATTGCATCATAGATCAATGGGACCCATTGAAAGATGTTCACACATTTAGGATATTTGAATTTCTAATGATAAAATGGCCTCATGATCCAAGTATTTGTAGACATAGTTTTAATCTAAGTCTATTTCCTAAGGTTCTAATTATGTTTATTTGAACACAATAAAACTTAGGCTAGAGACTTAAATTGAACTCTATTTTAAAATTTCCTTGTGGCATAAAAATTAACTTAATTATTTTAACCTAAGGTTTCATTGTATTTAATAACATGGTGAAACCCTAGGTCAAAACCTAATAGTTGGTCATTTTAATCATTTGGCCTCCCTTTAGACATGTTCTAAATAACTTATCATAAATATCTTAGCCTAAAGGATATGTTATGTTTATTAACACAACATAAACCTTAGCTTAAGACATTTAGCCTACATCCCCTTTATATATATTTTGAAAACTTAGGCTAAAATAATTTAGCCTAAAGTTTATAACATGTTTGTTAAACATGAAATAAACCTTAGTCTAAAGTATTTAAGACTAAGTCCCTTCCTTTATCATAATTTTAATTAAAGTTCTCACTCTTTTGTAGGATCAATGGCCCATGCTTCATTGTAAAAGATCAATCAAATGGAGTGAAAGGACCTAATGAGTCTAAAGAATTTCATCCATTTGACCAATCGTGTGCATCTACTTAGATTAAGATCAATGGTCCATATTTACTTGTGAGGGGATGATCAAATGGAGTAAAACTACCAAAGAATTTTCAAAAAAACCTAGGATGCCCATAGGATCAACACATGGTGAGCATGCATTCACTACATAGAATGCAAGGCCTATAAGGCTTGTAAAATCACCAAGTGGCACAACTGTGAGGCCCAACATAAAGTAACCAATTATTCTCGATCCCTATGATCATGATTAATGGCCCACATTTATCAATGAAAAAAACTCTGATGACATAAAATAAAAATTGGATTTTCAAAATCCAATGGCTATTCCCTTAGGGAATTTATGAAAAATTCCATGAAATTGTTAAATGGATGCCACATGGGTGCCATGCAAGCACAAAATGACAAAATTAAGGATTTTATGTGCTAAAAAAGGAAAAGGTATAAATACCTAGGTCTCAATCAAATCCAAGACATGAATGAACCTAAGTCTAGATTTATATTACCATTAAATCCTCAAAAAAACCCTAACATCCATAAAATCCCCAATTCAAGCTTAGATTAATCATAATCAAATCGAGAAGAACTTAATTGTGGTCTAAGTGAGAATAAATTAATTTAGTGATTGCTTGAAATTTATATGATAAGTAGTTATAACTTCCACAACCATGGTAACTCATATACAATAACAAATGGATGAGACCTAGCTATACTTGACCTTAGATAATGAGAGATGTGTTTTCAAAGACATATACTTAGGCAATACATCTTTGAACAATAGGAACTAGAATTGCTCTAAATTCTTGTGGACCATTAAGGAGATGTAGGCTTTGACTAGGGAGGAAAAAAAGAATGAAACCATTCTAAGGAGATAAAATGACCTAGTTTCCATTCATATGGATAACCTACACTATGCTACTACCAATCTTGAGGTACTTCACTGCATTGATGTCCTTTTTCCTCTTTTTCAAGATTGTAAAATTGAGAACAATTGGATTGTGCATGAGCATACATTTAAGAAAATAGATTAAATTTATCCCCTAGATTTTAAGAGATTATATAAACTACGTAAGCCATAAATAAACCTTATCATCAAAAAGTGGATTTGATAACATAATTTAAACATAATCCTAGCCCTATAGCTACTCACTAGGAACCCAGTTGTCTAGGACCCCAGAGGCAAAATACTAATTGTCCAATTCAAGGAGGGAATTAGGATGATAATGAACTTAGTGAATAGGTTATATAAATCCCATCCACCACTCATATTGTATCATATTTTTATTTCATGGTGGAGAAAGGACTCACTCCCCCATTTGGTGAGATGATCAACATCTGCTTAAATTCTTAATTCACAATAATCAAGAAGAAAACAAGTAAATAATCTTACATGATGTCATATCTATTGGATGCCATTTTATCCTCCACCCATATCTAAAAAATTAAGAATTAGTCCCATAATGGAAGACCCATCATCTCCCATCATTACTCTAAGCTACACATATTCAAGTATAGGCACAACATGTAGTTCATCTATGATTGTGTTTATCTATCCCTAGTGGAAGCCATCATAGGAATTCCCATGAGCGGGGTTAGTCTATTGATTAATAAATATGTGGAATTGATAGGATAAATTTAGTTCTACCCTAGTTGCACCATCATAAGGATTGAAGGGACTTTGACACAACCCTTCAGGTTACCCATCTATGTGCCAACCAAGCTTGTAGAGCAAGAAGTGGCTTAGCAAATTATTCATAGTATAGATGGATTTTTCAAATAAAAAAGGAAAGGCCTTCCCCATCCCTTTTCATTGACAATCAATAGAACTATTTTATAAAATTTGGAGCATGTAAATGTCATTACTAGACATAAGGACTCCTTCAACCTATAAAAAGATGATACAAGACAATGGGATCTTAATGGGGTAGTCTCCAAGCATCTAAAATAAAAAATCATAAACAATAAATGAGCACAAACCTAATGTTCATGACCCATTCTACATCAGAGCCTCTAGTTTCCTATAGATATTGGCTAGATTGAAAAAGCATAACATTAAGCTGGAGCATAAGTTTACTCAGGGAGATGAAAAGCCACCTAGTGAGATTTGGAAAATAGGGCCCATGTAGTATCATTTGTTTCCTAGATAATCATTAATTTACACTCCTGATCAACCACTAAAACCAGCCCATGCACAAATAACACAAGGACCTAGTAAGGATAAGTTAAGAGGGATACCTAAGGAGGGATCATCTTCAGCCCCAAATGAGAGGCTAGAGTCCCTAGTTGAACACCTAGATATGATTACATTAAAACCAAATGAGATAGTAGATGATGAACTTAAGATTATTGTTAAAGCTTATAGGTTAGAGGATGAGGAAAAATAAATGGAATAACCCCAATCCTAGGTAGAGGAAGTTGAACAAGATAAGGGGAAGGGATTTTCTTTAGACCTGGTTCTCATAGCATCCCCATAGAAAATAAAAGTAGATTAAAATTGGTCCTATTTGGGAGAAATAATCCTAAGTTGACCTTCACCCACCTTATGAGTGGTGTCAACTTGTTCATTAATTAATACCCCATTCATGGACCCATTATCTCTAAATGGTTTATCTATGGGAAAATACAGAAGATTCCCACTTTGTCCCATTATTGGGCCTTGACCTAAATAATTAACATTGATGTTCATGAAGAAATCAAGACATGTATATTAGATTTGATGAAGGAGGAATAATAAACAATAACATTTTCCAAAGTAGGATCAAGTGGCACACAAATGGACACTTTAGGTGCTTCAAGCAATACAAGGATGGAGGTCCTAGAACCTCCTAAAGTTACAGAGTCATCCACCATAGTATAATTCAATCCAGAGACAATACGATTGGAAAGAGTAAGCACCAAGAAAACCATGGTTGGATGTGAGGAATTCAACTTTCAAAAAGTTGAGCCATTTGTAGGCTTAACTTTAGTTGGAGGACAACAACTTGCTGAGCATATTCTATGAGGAAGATATAGAAGGAATGGTTGAGGCTCATTCAACTCATATCATAATAGGAATCTAGGGTATGAAGTAGAGGATACATAACCTAGAGAAGGAAAAGGAAAACCTATAGATAATGGCTATCTTATTAGTTCATGAGACCATGATAAATATGTTTGAAGCATCCTTTTTTTAACATGTTTAACTCCCTGAAGTCAATGAAACTAAGGTAGGATGCATTGAGCCAAAAAAGTGAGATAGCCAAAAAATTAATGACCCAACGGTAGGATGTAGAGGACAAGATAAGGGATATTATCAATATATTGATTAAGGATAGAATTCTTAAATTCAAAACCATTAGCCTAGCCCACTTAAATATAATATTTGGGATAGTGGTTGATAAGATCTAAAGTTTGAGTGCTTGGTTGAAAGGATTAGATAGACTCTTAAAGTATGATGAAGAAATAATTACCATAATTAAGTAATTCCTTGGCACCATGTTGGCCAATCCTATAAATTCTACAACCCTAGGCATCATCAATGATGAAGAATGTAAGCATAGAATCACTTTAGTGATGTAGGAAGTGATAAGTAAAATCTAGGGTAAATTACGGAGTGACAATATAATAATCATGGGAATGATCTTCAATACTAAGGAAAAGATTATAGAATCTTAGAGCATTAAAGAGGTTATGACAAGGGATGATAGAGACTTTGATGACTTAGTTGATCAAGAGGATGTTTGTCTTTTAAAACCAACTATTGATTTGGAGTTTGTCAAATATTAGCATCAAAGAGCTATGGAGTTTCTCCAAGAGAAATGAGAGAGCCCCTTAACCATGAGCCCACTAGTTAATTGATATTCCATTTTGTAAAAGCATCAAAATATTTGAATGAGGAATATTATTTTATAAAGGTATATGCTAGTTTGTTAGCATATTTGCCTATAGGTCAGTTCATTTGAGAAAGAAAATTGTATTATAGAATTATAGAGAAGGATAACTATCCTTATCTTTTATATATTTATATCTTGTAAATGATTGGCATACTACCTTATCCTTATATAAAAAGGTAGTATTACCATTTTGTAAAGGGAAGGAGTTTTGAGCTAAAACTGATATACTTTGGAGCAATTAATATAAACAAGGAATAATAAAAAGTTTGTCTAGTTTCTATTTGTGTCAATTATTTCATGACTTATCTCTCAATTTCTTATTCCAAATCTTGAATTTCAATGGTTTCATGAATTATGAATTTGCATCTTTGATATAGTGTTGCTAATTTGTGCTTAAGCTAGATTAGTTGAATGATCTTGATTTTGCTTCATTTTATTTGTTCTATATTAGGATGTATAAATGCTATTTATATGTAGTAACAAATATTTAAAGTAAATTTAGTTCTTAATTGTATCCCTTAATATTATCCTTAGAAGTTTGACTGGTGTATAGTGATATCTGAGCTTATTCTATTTTGCATTTTATACTAGTTAAAAGCATGTTTAGTTATAATTAAAACTTTGTCATAATGTTTAATTCAAAGATCAACAATCACATATTTTATTTCTACCCTACCCTTCTCTTTTGCTCCTTTTTCACCCAAATTACCTTAGTTTAGATGCCATTTCAAATATTCATCTAGATTAGTCTTTAGTATATAACTTTGGTCATAATTCAGTAAGATCAACATAGGTACTTCAAAATTCATAAGGACCACGATATCTCCCAACCACCAATCAATATAAATTTGTGGAATAGTTTGATTTTTTCTACCTCTATTTCACCATGGGTAACTAGATTACCAAAAATCTACTACTCATGCCATCATATCCCAAAATACTAAAATGATAAGTGTTCTTAAACACTAATAGCACCTATGATACACATATAGGCATCAACATATCTTTTTGAGAATCTTGACAATGGTCTTGTTAGATGCCTCTACTTGACTATTGCTTTGGGGGAAATATGAACTCAAAAAATGCTAGGTCATATTATATTAAACACAAATGGCTTTGACATACTTATTTTTGAATGAACCATCATTATTAGATATAACATCATAGGGGATATTATAGTGGTAGATGAGATGATTAAAAATAGATTTGGATATCTATTTACCAGTTACATAAGTTAGGAGATTGGATTCTACCTAGTTAGTGAAGTATTATATGGTGGTAAGTATATGTTTATATACATATGAGGATGTAGGGTTAATCTTTCCTATGATGTCAATTACCCACATTGAAAATGGCCATGGTATGGTTAGTGGTTTTTTTTGTTTGAGATATAACATGTACCATATTAACATGCTTATGACATTATACACACCATTTAACATATGCAATTGCATCATCTTGCATGGTTGGATAATAATAACCATTACACATTACGCTTTGGCAAGGATGGCCCCATCGGTGTGGACACCATAAACCCCTTCATGAGATTTCCTTAACACTAATCTAGATTATATCAAGGTTGAATAGTAAATAAGAGTTCCATCAAAGATTTTATGATAGAGTGTGGGTCTAAGTGATGTGTAATGAGAGGATTATTGAATGAAGTTTTTTTTATTTTTACCTTAAAGGATTGGTGGAATGGTTTGGTCATGAAGGTATTGCATAGTTTAGCATACCAGGTAGAACTAGGACCACTAATATAACAAATAATTTCAATAGTCAAAGGTTCATGATTCGGGGTTAGAATATGTTCATAATGAACTAATAATCTCTCACTTTATCTATGATCTAGATCATAAAACTAATCAAGGTCATGGCATCCATTATTGTTTTACTAGCCTAAGATATATGTTCAAAATAAATATGAGCAATTTTTTGTTTGAGGGTGTTCACCATGTATTTATAAGGTAAAATATTCTCATCCTTGGTATAAAAGTGGTCTATGACCTAATTAATGATAATATGAGAATCTCTATGAGACAATAATTGTGGTATATTCCACTATACTCCTAGATGAAGTCTTGTAGAAAGTGATTCAAATTTAGCCATGTTATTTTCATAAAGAAAACTGATACAAAATGACTTGGGAATGATATCCCCTTGAGGTGTGATAAATAAAATCATTTCTCTTGATCCACGAGACATGAGAGAACCATCAAAATAAAATATCCACTAGTTCTCTTCAAGAGGTTATTTTAATATGGCCATGATGGACTAATCTAGGAATTTAAAAGTAAGTGGTTGAGTTTCAAAAAGGGGAGATTTAGCAAACTAGTCTAAAAGTACATGTCCTTTGATGGCCTTTTGATTACTCAATATTGAATTTTCTTAGAAGTATGATCCATTTAGACGTATGGCCTTGTGAATTTGTTTTTGAAAGTAGATACTTAAGTAGATCTACTTTGGTTATTATGATGGTCTTATTGTTAAGAATGTAGTGATGCAACTTTTGATCTATGAAAACCATCACTAAAAAAAATTTCTCTATTGGAATATAATTGTGTTCATACATGACCATTATATGATTGAGATAGTATACTTCACATTATTTCCCATGCTCATCATGATGGTAAAAAAGTGATCTTAGGGTATTTGAATTTGTAGAGAGGTATAATATTAATTGAATTTCTAAAGTAGGTGGTAATAAAAAAGGTGGATTGGCCAAGTACTCCTTCAAGTATTTAAAGGCATCCTGATATTTGACATTCCATTAAAAAGTTGTGCCCTTATTCAACAAGTGGGTAAATGGATGGAATTTATTAACTAGTTGAGAAATGAAGCACCTAATGGAATTTATTTTTCCCTATTTAACTATGAAGTTGCTTTAAATTAGATGGTTGAGACATCTCAGTAATGCCCTTAAACTTGGTTGGATTGACTTCAATGCCCATGTGAGAGATAATGAAGCCTAGAAGTTTTCCTGAAGTGTTGTCAAAGATGCCCTTATTAGGGTTAATACTTACTTTATACTCATAAAGGCATCCAAATATTCTATATAATGGCTCAGGATGTCCTTAAATGCATGTTTAGTTGTAAATAAAACTTTGTCAGAATGTTTAATTTAAGGATCAACAATCACATATTTTCTTTCTACCCTACCCTTTTCTTTTGCTTCTTTTTCACCCAAATTACCTTAGTTTAGATTCCATTTAAAATATTCATCTAAATTAGTCTTTAGTATATAAATTTGGTCATAATTCCCAAAGATAAACATAAGTGCTTAAAAATTCATAAGGACCACGATGGCTCCCAACCACCAATCAATATATATATTTATGGAATAGTTTGATTTTTTTTGCCTTTATTTCACCATGGGTAACTAGATTACAAAAAATCTACTGCTCATGCCATGATATCCCAAAATTCTAAAATGATAAGTGCTCTTAAACACTAAGAGCACCTATGATACACATATAGGCATTAACATATCTTTTTGAGGATATTGACAATGGTCTGGTTAGATGCCTCTGATTGACTATTGCCTTGAGGAAATATGAAGTGGAAAAATGTTGGGTCATATTATGTTAAACACAAAGGGCTTTGACATACTTATTTTTTAATGAAGCGTCATTATTAGATATAATGTCATAGGGGATATGATAGTGGTAGATGAGATGATTAAAGATAGATTTGGATAACTACTTACCAGTTACATAAGCTAGGATATTGGCTTCCACCTAGTTAGTGAAGTATTATATGGTGCTAAGTATATGTTTATATACATATGAGGATTTAGGGTTAATCCTTCATATGATGTCAATTACCCACATTGAAAATGGCCATGGTATGGTTAGTGGTTTTAGTGTTTGAGATATAGCATGTAGCATATTAACATGCTTCTAACATTATACACACCATTTAACATATACAATGGCATAATCTTACATGGTTGGATAATAATAATCTTTACACATTACATTTTGGCAAGGATGGCCCCATTGGTGTGGACCCCATAAACCCCTTCATGAAATTTCCTTAACACTAATCTAGATTATATCAAGATTAAATAGTAAATAAGAGTTACATAAAAGCTTTTATGATAGAGTGTGGGTCTAAGTGATGTGTAATGAGAGGCTTATTGAATGAAGGTTTTTTTTTTTACCTTAAATGATAGGTGGGATGGCTTGGTCATGAAGGTATTATATAGTTTAGCATACCAGGAAGAATTAGGACCACTAATATCACAAATAATTTCAATAGTCAAAGGTCCATGATTAGGGGCTAGAATATGTTCATAATGAACTGATAATATCTCACTTTATCTATGATCTAGATCATAAAACTAATCAAGGTCATGGCATCCATTGTTCTTTTACTAGCCTAGGATATATGTTCAAACTAAATATGAGCAATTTTTTGTTTAATGGTGTCCACCATGTATTTATAAGGTAAATGCTTCTCATCCTTAGTATAAAAGTGGTCTATGACCTAATTAATGATAATATGAGAATCTATATTAGACAATAATTGTGGCATATTCCACTATACTCCCAGATTAAGTCTTGTAGAGAGTTTTTTAAATTTAGCCATGTTATTTTTATAAATAAAATTGATAAAAAATGACTTGGGAATGATATCCTCTTGAGGTGTGATAAATAAAATCCTTTCTCTTAATCCATGAGACATGAAAGAACCCTAAAAATACAATCTCCACTACTTCTCTTCAAGAGGTTCTTTTACTATGGCCATGATGGACTAATCTAGGAATTTAAAAGTAAGTGGTCGAGTGTCAAAAAGTGGATATTTAGAAAAGTACTCTAATAGTACATGTCTTTTGATGGCCTTATGATTACTCAATTTTGAATTTTATTAGAAGTATGATCCATTTATACATACGGCCTTGTAAATTTGTTTCTGAAAGTAGATACTTAAGTAGATATACTTTTTTCATGATGATGGTCTTATTGTTAAAAATGTAGTGATGCAACTTCTGATCTATGAAAACCATCACTAAACAAAATTTCTCTATTGGAATATAATTGTGTTCATACATGACCACTATATGATTGAGATAATATACTTCACATTATTTCCCATGCTCATCATACTGGTCAAAAAGTGATCTTAGGGTATTTGAATTTGTAGAGAGGTATAATAGTAATGGAATTTATAAATTAGGTGGTGATAAAGAATGTGGATTGGCCAAGTACTCCTTCAAGTATTTAAAGGAATCTTGATATTTGACATTCCATCAAAAAGTTGTGCCCTTATTCAACAAGTGGGTAAATGAATGGACTTTATTGGCTAGTTAAGAAATGAAGCACCTAATGGACTGTATTTTTCCCTATCAAAATATGAAGTTGATTTAAATTATATGGTTGTGACATCTTGGTAATGGCATTAAACTTGGTTGGATTGAATTTAATGCCCATGTGAGAGATAATGAAGCCTAGAAGTTTTCCTGAATTGTTGCCAAAGATGCACTTGTGAGGGTTAATACTTACTTTATACTCATAAAGGCATTCAAATATTCTATATAACACCTATTTATGTCCTTATATGCATGTTCAGTTGTAATTATAACTTTGTCATAATGATTAATTCAAGGATCAATAATCACATATTTTCTTTCTACTCAACCCTTCTCTTTTGCTCCTTTTACACCCAAATTACTTTAGTTTAGATGTCATTTCAAATATTCATCTAGATTAGTATTTAGTATATAACATTGGTCATAATTCTCTAATATCAACATAGGTAATTCAAAATTCATAAGGACCACAATCGCTCCCAACCACCAATCAATATAAATTTGTGGAATAGTTTGATTTTTTTTACCTCTATTTCACCATGGGTAACTAGATTACCAAAAATCTACTACTCATGCCATGATATCCCAAAATTCTAAAATGATAAGTGTTATTAAACACTAAGAGCACCTATGATACACATATAGGCATCAACATATCTTTTTGAGGATCTTGACAATGGTCTTGTTAGATGCCTCCGCTTGACTATCGCCTTGAGGGAAATATGAAGTGGAAAAATGCTAGGTCATATTATATTAAACACAAAGGGATTTGACATACTTATTTTTGAATGAACCATCATTATTAGATATAATGTCATAGGGGATATGATAGTGGTAGATGAGATGATTAAAGATAGATTTGGATATCTGTTTACCAGTTACATAAATTAGGAGATTGGCTTTTACCTAGTTAGTGAAGTATTATATGGTCGTAAGTATATGTTTAAATACATATGAGGATGTAGTTTTAATCTTTCATATGATGTCAATTACCTACATAAAAAAATGCCATGGCATGGTTAGTGGTTTTAGTGTTTGAGATATAACATGTACCATATTAATATGCTTTTGACATTGCACACACCATTTAACATATGTAATGGCATCATATTGCATGGTTGGATAATAATAACCATTACACATTACATTTTTACAAGGATGGCCCCATCGATGTGGACCCCATAAACCCCTTCATGAAATTTCCTTAACACTAATCTAGATTATATCAAGGTTAAATAGTAAATAAGAGTTCCATCAAAGCTTTTATGATAGAGTGTGGGTCTAAGTGATGTGTAATGAGAGGCTTATTTAATGAAAGGTTTTTTTATTTTTACCTTAAAGGATAGGTGGAATGGTTTGGTCATGAATATATTTTATAGTTTATCATACCAAGTATAACGAGGACCACTAATATCATAAATAATTTCTATAGTCAAAGCTTCATGATTAGGGGTTAGAATATGTTCATAATGAACTAATAATCTCTCACTTTATCTATGATCTATATCATAAAAATAATCAAGGTCATGGCATCCATTATTATTTTACTAGCCTAAGATATATGTTCAAACTAAATATGAACAATTTTTTGTTTGAGGGTGTCCACCATGTATTTATAAGGTAAAAGCTTCTCATCCTTGGTATAAAAGTGGTATATGACCTAATTAATGATAATATGAGAGTCTCTATGAGACAATAATTGTGGGATATTCCACTATACTCCCATATGAAGTCTTGTAGAGAGTGATTCAGATTTAGCCATGTTATTTTTATAAGGAAAACTGATACAAAATGACTTGGGAATGATATCACCTTGAGATGTGTTAAATAAAATCCTTGCTCTTGATCCATGAGACATGAAAGAACCATCAAAATAAAATCTCTACTACTTCTCTTCAAGTAGTTCTTTTACTATGGCCATGATGGACTAAACTAGGAATTTAAAAGTAAGTGATTGAGTGTCAATAAGGGCATATTTAGAAAACTATTATAACATTACATGTCCTTTGATGGCCTTCTGATTACTCAATATTGAATTTTATTAAAGGTTTGATCCATTTAGACATACAGCCTTATAAATTTGTTTTTGAAAGTAGATACTTAAGTAGATCTACTTTGGTTATGATGATGGTCTTATTGTTGATAATGTAGTGATGCAAGTTCTGATCTATGAAAACCATCACTAAAATAAATTTCTCTATTGGAATATAATTGTGTTCATACATGACCACTATATGATTGAGATAGTATAATTCACATTATTTTCCATGCTCATCATGCTGGTCAAAAAGTGATTTTACGATATTTGAATTTTTAGAGAGGCACAATAGTAATGGAATTTTTAAAGTAGGTTTTAATAAAAAAGGTGTATTGGCCAAGTACTCCTTCAAGTATTTAAAGGTATCCTGATATTTGACATTCCATCAAAAAGTTGTGCCCTTATTCAACAAGTAGGTAAATGGATGGAATTGATTAGCTAGTTGTGAAATGAAGCACCTAATGGACTGTATTTTTCCCTATCAAACTATGAGGTTGATTTAATGTAGATGGTGGTGACATATCTGTAAAGGCCTTAAACTTGGTTGGATTGACTTCAATGCCCATGTGAGAGATAACGAAGCCTAGAATGTTTCTTGAAGTATTGCCAAAGATGCACTTATTAGGGTTAATACTTACTTTATACTCATAAAGGCATTCAAATATTATAGATAACACCTCTGGATGTCCTTAAATTCATGTTCAATTGTAATTAAAACTTTGTCATAATGTTTAATTCAAGGATCAACAATCACATATTTTCTTTCTACCCTACCCTTCTCTTTTGTTCCTTTTTCACCCAAATTACCTTAGTTTTGATGTCATTTCAAATATTCATTTATATTAGTCTTTATTATATAACTTTGGTCATAATTCACTAAGATCAACATAGGTACTTAACAATTCCTAAGGACCATGATGTCTCCCAACCACCAATTAATATAAATTTGTGTAATAGTTTGATTTTTTCTACCTCTATTTCACCATGGGTAACAAGATTACCAAAAATCTACTACTCATGCCATGATATTCCAAAATTCTAAAATGATAAGTGATCTTAAACACTAAGATCACCTATGATACACATATAGGCATTAACATATCTTTTTGAGGATCTTGACAATGGTCTTGTTAGATGCCTCTGCTTGACTATTGCCTTGAGGGAAATATGAAGTGGAAAAATGTTGGGTCATATTATATTAAACACAAAGGGCTTTGACATACTTATTTTTGAATGAACCATCATTATTAGATATAATGTCATATGGGATATGATAGTGGTAGATGAGATGATTAAAAATAGGTTTGGATATCTACTCACCAGCTATATAAGTTAGGAGATTGGCTTCCACCTAGTTAGTGAGGTATTATATGGTGGTAAGTATATGTTTATATACATATGGGGATGTAGGGTTAATATTTCATATGATGTCAGTTACCCACATTTATCATGTCCATGGTATGGATACTAGTTTTAGTGTTTGAGATATAGCATCTACCATATTAACATGCTTTTGAATTTGTAGACACCATTTAACATATGTAATGGAATCATCTTGCATGGTTGGATAATAATAACCATTACACATTACATTTTGTCAAGGATGGCTCCATCAGTGTGGACCCCATAAACCCCTTCATGAAATTTCCTTAACACTAATCAAGATTATATCAAGGTTAATTAGTAAATAAGAGATCCATAAAAGCTTTTTTGATAGAGTGTGGGTCTAAGTGATGTGTAATGAGAGGATTATTAAATGAAGGTTTTTTCATTTTTCCCTTAAAGGATAGGTGGGATGGTTTGGTCATGAAGGTATTTTATATTTTAGCATACTAGGTAGAACTAGGACCATTAATATGACAACTAATTTCAACAGTCAAAGGTACGTGATTAGGGGTTAGAATATGTTCATAATGAACTAATAATCTCTCACTTTATCTATGATCTAGACCATAAAACTAATCAAGGTCATGACATCCATTGTTATTTTACTAGCCTAAGATATATGTTCAAACTAAATATGAGCAATTGTTTATTTGAGGGTGTCCACCATGTATTTATAAGGTAAAAGCTTCTCATTCTTGGTATAAAAGTGGTATATGACCTAATTAATGATAATATGAGAATCTCTGTGAGACATTACTTGTGGGATATTCTACTATATTCCTAGATGAGGTCTTGTTGAGAGTGATTCAAATTTAGCCATGTTATTTTTATAAAGAAAATTGATACAAAATGACTTAGGAATGATATCCCCTTGAGGTGTGATAAATAAAATCCTTGCTCTTTATTCATGAGACATGAGAGAACCATCAAACTACAATCTCAAATAATTCTCTTCAAGGGGTTCTTTTACTATGGCCATGCTGGACTAATCTAGGAATTTAAAAGTCTGTGGTTGAGTGTCAAAAAGGGGAGATTTAGAAATTTACTCTAAAAGTACATGTCCTCTACTGGCCTTATGATTACTCAATATTGAATTTTATTAGAAGTATGATCCATTTAGACATACAGCCTTGTAAATTTGTCTTTGAAAGTAGATACTTAAGTATATCTACTTTGGTTATGATTATGGTCTTATTGTTAAGAATGTAGTGATGCAAATTATGATCTATGAAAACCATCACTAAACAAAATTTCTGTATTGGAATATAATTGTGTTCATACATGACCAATATATGATTGAGATAGTATACTTGACATTATATCCCATGCTCATCATGCTAGTTAAAAAGTGATCTTAGGATATTTTAACTTGTTGATAGGTATAATAGTAATGGAATTTCTAAAGTAGGTGGTAATAAAAAAGGTGGATTGGCTAAGTACTCCTTCAAGTATTTAAAGGCATCCTGATATTTGACATTCCATCAAAAAAGTTGTGCCCTTATTCAACAAGTGAGTAAATGGATGAAATTTATTGGCTAGTTGAGAAATGAAGCACCTACTAGATTGTATTTTTCCCTATCAAAATATGAAGCTGATTTAAATTAGATGGTTGTGACATCTTGGTAGTGGCCTTAAACTTGGTTGGATTGAATTTAATGCCCATGTGAGAGATAATTAAGCCTAGAAGTTTTCCTGAAGTGTTGCCAAAGATGCACTTGTTAGGGTTAATACTTACTTTATACTCATAAAGGCATTCAAATATTCTATATAACACCTCTCGATGTCTTTATATGCATGTTCAGTTGTAATTATAACTATGTCATAATGTTTAATTCAAGGATCAATAATCACATATTTTCCTTCTACTCAACCCTTCTCTTTTGCTCCTTTTACACCCAAATTACCTTAGTTTAGATGTCATTTCAAATATTCATATAGATTAGTATTTAGTATATAACTTTGGTCATAATTCACTAAGATCAACATAGGTACTTCAAAATTCATAAGGACCATGATGGCTCCCAACCACCAATAAATATAAATTTATAGAATAGTTTTATTTGTTCTTCCTCTATTTCACCATGGGTAACTAGATTACCAAAAATTAACTACTCATGCCATCATGTCCCAAAATTATATAATGATAAGTTTTCTTAAACACTAAGAGCACCTATGATACACATATAGGCATCAACATATCTTTTTGAGGATCTTGACAATGGTCTTGTTAGAAGCCTCTACTTGACTATTACCTTGAGGGAAATATGAAGTGGAAAAATGATGGGTCATATTATATTAAACACAAAGGGCTTCGACATACTTATTTTTGAATGAACCATCATGATTAGATATAATGTCATAGGGGATATGATAGTGGTAGATGAGATGATTAAAGATAGATTTGGATATCTATTTACCAGTTACATAAGTTAGGATATTGGCTTCCACATAATTAGTAAAGTATTATATGGTGGTAAGTATATGTTTATATACATATGAGGATGTAGGGTTTATATTTCCTATGATGTCAATTACCCACATTGAAAATGGCCATGGTATGGTTAGTGGTTTTAGTGTTTGAGATATAACATGTACCATATTAACATGCTTCTGACATTGTACACACCATTTAACATATGCAATGGCATCATCTTGCATGGTTGGATAATAATCACCATTACACATTACATTTTGGCAAGGATGGCCCCATTGGTGTGGACCCCATAAACCCCTTAATGATATTTCCTTATCACTAATCTAGATTATATCAAGGTTGAATAGTAAATAAGAGTTCCATCAAAGCTTTCATGATAGAGTGTGGGTCTAAGTGATGTGTAATGAGAGGGTTATTGAATGAATGTTTTTTTATTTTTCCCTTAAAGGATAGGTGGGATGGTTTGGTCATGCAGGTATTTTATAGTTTAGCATACCAGGTATAACTAGGACCACTAATATCATAAATAATTTCAATAGTCAAAGGTTCATGATTAGGGGTTAGAATATGTTCATAATGAACTAATAATCTCTCACTTTATCTATGATATAGATCATATAACTTATCAAGGTCATGGAATCCATTGTTATTTTAGTAGCATAAGATATATGTTCAAACTAAATATGATAAATTTTTTGTTTGAGGGTGTCCACCATGTATTTATAAGGTAAAAGCTTCTCATCCTTGGTATAAAAGTGGTCTATGACCTAATTAATGATAATATGAGAATATCTATGAGACAATAATTGTGGGATATTCCACTATACTCCCAGATGAAGTCTTATAGAGAATGATTCAAATTTAGCCATGTTATTTTTATAAAAGAAACTGATACAGAATGACTTGGGAATGATATCCCCTTGAGGTGTGATGAATAAAATCCTTGATCTTGATCCATGAGACATGAAAGAACCATCAAAATAAAATATCCACTACTTTTCTTCAAGAGGTTCTTTTACTATGGCCATGATGGACTAATCTAGGAATTTAAAAGTAAGTTGTTGAGTGTCAAAAAGGGGAGCTTTAGCAAACTAGTCTAAAATTACATGTCCTTTGATGGCCTTCTAATTACTCAATATTGAATTTTCTTAAAAGTATGATCCATTTAGACATACGGCCTTGTAAATTTATTTTTCAAAGTAGATACTTAAGTAGATATACTTTGGTTATGATGATTGTCTTATTGTTAAGAATGTAGGGATGTAAGTTCTGATCTATGAAAACCATCACTAAAAAAAAATTCTCTATTGGAATATAATTGTGTTCATACATGACCGCTATACGATTGAGATAGTATACTTCACATTATTTCCCATGCTCATCATGCTGGTCAAAAAGTGATCTTAGGGTATTTGAATTTGTAGAGAGGCATACTAGTAATGGAATTTCTAAAGTAGGTTGTAATAAAAAAGGTGGATTAGCCAAGTACTCCTTCAATTATTTAAAGGTATCCTGATATTTGACATTCCATCAAAAATTTGTGCCCTTATTCAACAAGTGGGTAAATGGATGGAATTGATTAGCTAGTTGTGAAATGAAGCACCTAATGGACTTTATTTTTCCCTATCAAACTATGTGGTTTCTTTAAAGTATATGGTGGTGACATCTCGGTAATGGCCTTAAACTTGGTTGGATTGACTTCAATGCCCTTGTGAGAGATAATGAAGTCTAGAATTTTTCCTAAAGTGTTTCCAAAGATACACTTTTTAGAGTTAATACTTACTTTATACTCATAAAGGCATTCAAATATTCTATATAACACCTTTAGATGTCATTAAATTCATGTTCAATTTTAATTAAAACTTTTTCATAATTTTTAATTCAAGGATCAACAATCACATATTTTCTTTCTACCCTACCCTTCTCTTTTGTTCCTTTTTCACCCAAATTACCTTAGTTTAGATGCCATTTCAAATATTCATCTAGATTAGTCTTTAGTATATATATTTTGTGATAATTCACTAAGATCAACATAGTTACTTCATAATTCATAAGGACCATGATGGATCCCAACCACCAATTAATATAAATTTATGGAATAGTTTGATTTTTTTTGTCTCTATTTCACCATGGGTAACTAGATTACCAAAAATCTACTACTACTACTACCATGATATCCCAAAATTATAAAATTATAATTTCTCTTAAACACTAAGAGCACCTAAGATACACATATAGGCATTAACATATCTTTTTGAGGATCTTGACAATGGTCTTGTTAGATGCCTCTGCTTGACTATTTCCCTGAGGGTAATATGAAGTGGAAAAATGCTGGGTCATATTATAATAAACACAAAGGGATTTGACATATTTTTGCATGAACCATCATTATTAGATATAATGTCATAGGGGATATGATAGTGGTATATATTTGGATATCTACTTACTAGTTATATAAGTTAGGAGATTGCCTTCCACCTAGTTAGTGAAGTATTATATGGTGGTAAGTATATGTTTATTTACATATGAGGATTTAGGGTTAATATTTCCGATGATGTCAATTACCCGTATTGAAAATGACCATGGTATGGTTAGTGGTTTTAGTGTTTGAGATATAGCATGTACCATATTAACATGATTCTGACATTATACACACCATTTAACATATGCAGTGGCATCATTTTGCATGGTTGGATAATAATAACCATAACACATTACATTTTGACAAGGATGGCCCCATCGGTGTGGATCCCATAAACCCCTTAATGAAATTTCCTTATCACTAATCTAGAATATATCAAGGTTAGTTAGTAAATAAGAGTTCCATCAAAACTTTTATGATAGAGTGTGGGTCTAAGTGATGTGTAATGAGAGGCTTATTGAATGAAGGTTTTTTTATTTTTACCTTAAAGGATAGGTGGGATGGTTTTGTCATGAAGGTATTATATATTTTAGCATACCAGGTAGAACTAGGACCACTAATATGACAAATAATTTCAACAGTCAAAGGTTCATGATTAACGATTAGAATATATTCATAATGAACTAATAATCTCTCACTTTATCTATGATCTAGATCATAAAACTAATCAAGGTCATGGCATCCATTGTTATTTTACTAGCCTAAGATATATGTTCAAACTAAATATGAGCAATTTTTTGTTTGAGGATGTCCACCATGTATTTATAAGGTAAAAGTTTATCATCCTTGGTATAAAATTGTTCTATGACCTAATTAATGATAATATGAGAATCTCTATGAGACAATAATTATGGGATATTCTACTATACTTCCAAATTAAGTCTTGTAGAGAGTGATTCAAATTTATCCATGTTATTTTTATAAATAAAATTGATACAAAATGACTTGGGAATGATATCCACTTGAGGTGTGATAAATAAAACACTTGCTCTTGATCCATGAAGCATGAAAGAACCATCAAAATACAATCTCCACTAATTCTCTTCAAGCGGTTCTTTTACTATGGACATGATGGACTAATCTATGAATTTAAAAGTAAGTGGTTGAGTGTAAAAAATGGGTGATTTGGTAAACTACTCTAAAAGTACATGTCCTCTTATGGCCTTCTAATTACTCAATTTTGAATTTTATTAGAAGTATGATCTAGTTAGACATACGGCCTTGTAAATTTGTTTTTGAAAGTAGATACTTAAGTAGATCTACTTTGGTTATGATGATGGTCTTATTGTTAAGAATGTAGTGATGCAAATTTTGATCTATGAAAACCATCACTAAACAAAATTTCTCTATAGAAATATAATTATTTTCATACATGACCACTATAGGATAGTATACTTCACATTATTTCCCATGCTCATCATGCTGGTCAAGAAGTGATCTTAGGGTATTTTAATTTTTTGATAGGTATAATAGTAATGGAATTTATAAAGTATGTGGTAATATAAAAGGTGGATTGGCCAAGTACTCCAAGTATTTAAAGGCATCCTGATATTTGACATTCCATCAAAAAAGTTGTGCCCATATTCAACAAGTAGGTAAATGTAAGAAATTTATTGGCTGGTTGAGAAATGAAGCACCTAATGGATTTTATTTTTCCCTATCAAACTATGAAGTTGATTTAACTTAGATGGTGGTGACATCTTGGTAATGGCCTTAAACTTGGTTGGATTGACTTCAATGCCCATGTGAGAGATAATGAAGCCTAGAAGTTTTCTTGAAGTGTTGCCAAAGATGCACTTGTTAGGGTTAATACTTACTTTATACTCATAAATGCATTCAAATGTTCTATATAGAACCTCTTGATGTCCTTATATGCATGTTCAGTTGTAATTATAACTTTTTCATAATGTTTAATTGAATGATCAATAATCACATATTTTCTTTCTACTCAACCCTTCTATTTTGCTCCTTTTACACCCAAATTACCTTAGTTTAGATGTCATTTCAAATATTCATCGATATTAGTATTTAGTATATAAATTTGGTCATAATTCACTAAGATCAACATAGGTACTTCAAAATTCATAAGGACCATGATGGCTCCCAACCACCAATCAATATAAATTTCTGGAATAGTTTGATTTTTTTTGCCTCTATTTAACCATGGGTAACTAGATTACCAAAAATCTACTACTCATGCCATCATATCCCAAAATTCTAAAATGTTAAGTGTTCTTAAACACTAAGATCACCTATGATACACATATAGGCATCAACATACCTTTTTGAGGATCTTGACAATGGTCTTGTTAGATGCCTCTACTTGACTATTGCCTTGAGGGAAATATGAAGTGGAAAAATGCTGGGTCATATTATATTAAACAAAAAGGGCTTTGACATACTTATTTTTTAATTAACCATCATTATTAGATATAATGTCATAGAGGATATGATAGTGGTAGATGGGATGATTAAAGATAGATTTGGATATCTGCTTATGAGTTACATAAGTTAGGATATTGGCTTCTACGTATTTAATGAAGTATTATATGGTGGTAAGTATATGTTTATATACATATGAGGATGTACGGTTAATATTTCCTATGATTTCAATTACCCACATTGAAAATGGCCATGGTATGGATAGTGGTTTTAGTGTTTGAGATATAACATGTATCATATTAACATGCTTCTGATGTTATACATAGCATTTAACATATGCAATGGCATCATCTGGCATGGTTGGAGAGTAATCACCATTACACATTACATTTTAGAAAGGATGGTCCCATCGAACCCCATAAACCCCTTAATGAAATTTCCTTAACACTAATCTATATTATATAAGGGTTAATTAGTAAATAAGAGTTCCATCAAAGATTTTATGATAGAGTGTGGGTCTAAGTGATGGGTAATGAGAGGCTTATTGAATGAAGGTTTTTTTATTTTTACCGTAAAGGATAGGTGGGATGGTTTGGTCATGAAAGGTATTGTATAGTTTAGCATACTAGGTAGAACTAAGACCACTAATATGACAAATAATTTGAATAGTCAAAGGTTAATTATTAGGGGTTAGAATATGTTCATAATGAAGTAATAATATCTCACTTTATCTATGATCTAGATCATAAAACTAATCAAGGTCATGGCATCCATTGTTCTTTTACTAACCTAAGATATATGTTCAAACTAAATATGAGTAATTTTTTGTTTGAGGGTGTCCACCATGTATTTATAAGGTAAAAGCTTCTCATCCTTGGTATAAAAGTGGTCTATGACCTAATTAATGATAATATGAGAAGCTCTATGAGAAAATAATTGTGGGATATTCCACTATACTCCCAGATGAAGTCTTGTAGAGAGTGATTCAAATTTAGCCATGTTATATTTATAATGAAAATTGATACAAATTGACTTGGGAATGATATCCCCTTGAGATGTGATGAATAAAATCCTTGCTCTTAATCCATGAGACATGAAAGAACCATAAAAATACAATATCCACTACCTTTCTTGAAAATGTTCTTTTACTAAGGCCATGATGGACTAATCTAGGAATTTAAAAGTAAGTGGTTGAGTGTCAAAAAAGGGAGATTTAGCAAACTAATATAAAAGTACATGTCCTTTGATGGAATTTTGATTAATTATTATTGAATTTTATTATAAGTATGATCCATTTGGACATACGGCCTTGTAAATTTATTTTTGAAAGTAGATACTTAAGTAGATATACTTTGGTTATGATGATGGTCTTATTGTTAAGAATGTAGTGATGTAACTTCTGATCTATCAAAACCATCACTAAATGAAATTTATCTATTGGAATATAATTGTGTTCATACATGACCACTATATGATTGAGATAATATACTTTACATTATTTCCCATGCTCATCATGCTCGTCAAAAAGTGATCTTAGGGTATTTTAATTTGTAGAAAGGTATAATAATAATGGAATTTCTAAAGTATGTGGTAATAAAAAAGGTGGATTGGCCAAGTACTCCTTCAAGTATTTAAAGGCTTCTTGATATTTGACATTCCATCAAAAAATTGTGCCCTTATTCAATAAGTAGGTAACTGGATGGAATTTATTGGCTAGTTGAGAAATAAATCACCTAATGGACTGCATTTTCCCCTATCAAACTATGAAGGTGATGTAAATTATATGGTGGTGACATATCGATAATGGCCGTAAACTTGGTTGGATTGACTTCAATGCCCATGTGAGAGATAATGAAGCATAGAAGTTTTCCTAAATTGTTACCAAAGATGCACTTGTTAGGGTTAATACTTACTTTATACTCATAAAGGCATTCAAATATTCTATATAGCACCTCTGGATATCCTTCTTTGGTCTTAGATTTACCCAATATGTCATCAACATAGTCTTTGACAATGTCATGCATCATATCATGGAAAATAATTCTCATTAGTCATTGGTATGTTGACCCTATGTTTTTGAGTCAAAATGGCATTACCTAATAATAAAACATCCCCCAAGGAGTGTTGAACATTATCTTCTAATTTTTTTATATCATGGTAATTATTTGATTGTACCTTAAAAATCCATCCATGAGGGAAATAATCTCATATCCATATATGGAGTCCACAATCATGTCAATATTTGGTATAGGAAAGTCATCCTTTGGGAAGGATTTATTGATTTCATGAATATTAGTACATAATATGATACCCTATGGCTTCTTTATAACTAGGACAACATTTTAAATTCACTTATAATAATCAATGGGATGAATGCATCCCACTTCTACGAGTTTTTATATTTTTTTATTGACTAATACAACAAAATGATGAATTATTTTCCTTATCTTATGCTTAATTCACTTGGCATTAGGATACACTATAAGATGATGTACAACCAAGTAAAGATTTAGAATTGATATCTCAGAATAGGCCCATGAAAAATATCAATGAACGCCCTAAGGAGATAAGTAAGAACTTCAAATTCCTCCTTATTGAGATACACACATATTTTTATCCATTTTGGATCATATGGTGTTCCAATATTGACCTCAGAAGTATCCTCTATAAGGAGTATCTAACCATATTCAAGGAGAGTCAACAAGGAAGTAAACTAGCTAGAAATATAATAATCCTCTAATTTGATTGAGTTGTAAAGTTCATGAAAGCAAGATGAATCATAATCACCTAATGGTGGAAAGGGCTATGTAACAAATACTTCTAGACACTGTTGGATTATCTATATAAAATATCATTGCTCTTCTACAATTATTTTTGACCCAAATATGATCTTGGTATTGATTACATCCTAAGATTTTTTTGAGGAAGCATGAACATCCCCTTCTAATCGAACCTGAAATACGTTTTCACCAATAGATCAGCCTTTTTTTTACTATTACCTTAGTATGAAAGAACCTCAAAGATTTTTTCACTTTAGGACCTCAATGTTTGATTTTATTTTTATTTTAGGCAATGGAAGTTCACCCATTTTCTAAAATAGGTAGCATGATCTAATATTATATAAAACCCTTATGATCTCCTAGAGCAATATGGTATTTTAGGCACATCAAGTTATAAATGGACTCATTATTTTTGAAATCATCGAGTGATACTATAGATTATTGTTGGTCCTAGTCTATGAGATGAGGATTATGGAGGAAAAGTGGAGAATGATAAATGACAAGTGTAATGGTACATAAAACATGATGATTAAATATTTTGGTATTGGATAAGTCCTTATATACATTGTAATCATACTTTATGTCATTGTTGGCATTGTCATCACTAGTCATTAGTGTAGAAACATAAATAATATACATAGTGTCACCCCCAAGTGGTTTAAATCCAATACCATAAGTTTTTTTTGTTTGTTTATGGAGTTAAGCTCAAGATTACCCTACTAATTTTCCCCTAGAATTTTGCCTTCATAATCTTGATTATCCATGATACAGTTAGGGATGGGACACTATTTTACTTTGGTAACAATTAACTAGATCATCATTATAGATCCATGAATCATCCTCATCAAGTGGGTGTTCTTCTTAGCTAGTGTAAGGTGTAAAAATAATAGGCTCTTATGAATTAAAATTTCCTTTCTATCACTATTCCATGTGAATGACCTTATATTTGGGTCTTCCATAGGATTTAAGGGCCTATGGGATCTTGAATATGTGAAACATATTATGAATGAGGTATTCACATGGAAATTTATTGGAAATGGTAAAATGATTGGTTATATCAAGAGGGGGCATAAATGAAGTGGAGGAAAGGCTATTTGGATCTATATAATTAGACTCAAGAAATTCAACAAGTACATATTTGTCCTTATTTAGTGTATGTTCTAAGCTGAAGTAGCAATTATAGCTCTTATATTCATATAATAAATGTTTATAGAAATATTATGGTTGTAGGTTGGTAAGAACAATCATCTCTATCCTAGAATGGGGGAACTTGATACATTAGTGTAATGTATAAGGTCTTGTCTAAATTACATGTATCCACCATTGGCCTAGGAGCAAGGTGTATGATAAATCTAGATCTAGAACATGGAAAAGTGTGTTATGGGTCAAGGTCCCAATGACCACTATAAAATAAATTATTCCCTATGACTCCCTTTATTAATTATCATATGCCTTTATAGTAATGGTCTCTAACTAAATGTCATCTTCCGTGTATCCAAGATACTTAATTAACCATAGAGACAAAATGTTGAGGCTTGTTTCATTGTCTATGAGGACATGTTCACCCTTGTGTTAGGATATTAAAAATTAAATATATGATGGGTTATTTTGAAAATGTCTAAGGGATGACATGTCAATTTGGTCAAAGGTAAGTTTTTTGATAGGAGATAAATGTCCTAACAAGGCTTGGAACTTATCAGGTGTAATATCATTCAACACTTGGGACTGGCTCAAAAATTTGGTAAAGATGTTATTATGGATAGTATAAGTACATTAAAAATATAAAATATGTATTATTTAAAGTGTTTTATACAATTTCTCCAAAATATTATATTATTTCTCCTTGGCATTAGTAATTGGTTGGCTTTGGCTATCATGGTTGCTTGGATGGGCTCATTAGTAGAAGAAGGTTACTAACCTAGAATGGTATCTTTAGTTCACCAAGTTGAATTTATGTAATATATATTGGGTAATGCACCACTATAATTTTAAGGAGGGAGATAAGGGAATATTATGGTAATCCTTGGCTACTATTGATCTTGGTTACCAACACAGGTCATAGGAGGATTACTGACATAAGGAAGAAATTGAGTATTATTTGGTACTAGTCATTGGTGATTGGTTGTTGGTCTATAATTAATGTTAATATTGGATATGTGATCACCCATGATATGTCCTATATCTTTTTTATAGTCATGTGCAATAGCATGATAAGCCCTTTGGTTAGGTGGGTCATTATGACTTGGTCCCTATCATTTTGTAGTTGTAGTTACCTTCATTTTTTTTTATTGTTATGTGGTAGTGGTGGAGGCATATGATATTTTTGATGTTTTTTTTTTAATTATAATTACTCACATTGTGTTGTGTAAATGGGTTATGATAAATGCCCATATTTTGATCAGAATTAGTGGCCTTGTTATCCAACTCTATTTCTCCATTTTCTAGCATATTTTTAATGAGGTTACTTAATTACACACATTAGTGTATGAAATTCCCTTTGAATCTATGATAGTCATAAAACTCATTCTCTTTATAATATTAAAGGAAAGTAACACCCTTAGGGGATGACTTTGGAATGGGCTAACTAATCAAATTGGTTATAGCTAGTTTTCAAAACACTAATTCAATGGGATCTCTCAGGTCACTAGAAAGCTCTCTTTATATATGGTCTTCTTATTAGTTGAGTCATTTTAAAAGGAAGAGGTGGGAGTGACTACATAATCAAATTCAACTACATAAGTGGAGTTTGTTATATAAATAGTGTTTTCATGGTTTATACATGTCATGATTTTGTATCTCCATTACACATAATTTTCTTATTGTGGTTGTAAGAATTTGGATTATTAAAAGTACTAGATTGGACTAGAACATGAGCTTACATTTGAATTGTGTTTTGAATCTAGTTTGGGCTTTGACACAAATTTTGGCTCTATCTAGGAATGTACAACTTGATTACCCATTTATTAATAAGGGTTTTTTCAATTTGGATACCTTTGTCAATAATCTCCTCAAACATGTTGGCACATTGAAGCTCCAAGTGATAAAATATATCACTTTGAAAATTATGGATAAAAACCATGACCAAATATTTGTTTGGTATATTATATGTGAAATGGATAGTAAGTTCCCTCCATCACTTTAATTAGCTCATGAAGTTTTCACCAGGTCTATATTGAGCCTGGCCTAAATCAACCATAGTAATCTCATGTTTAATATTATAGGAGAATTGTTACATAAAATTCTCTATGAGTTCATCAAATTTAGGCACAAATTTCTTTAGAATTTGGAGTATCTAATTCAATTCATATATAGCTAGAATGTGAGGAAAAATAAGAAGAAAATAGATATCACTAAAGCCACCAGCCAGCAAGTAACATGGAATTCATTCAAATTTTCCTTTGGGTCACCTTCGACTTCATATTTTTAAAACATTGGTGTCTCAAGACATAGAGTAAATTATATTTATAGGTAGTCCATGTTGAAAGGATATGAGCATATTTGATTAATTTTAAACTTATTTACCTGATTCCTTATCTAAAGTAAAAGAGTTGCATCCAGGATAACTAGATCAATGAATTCATATAATGGAGTGATCTCATGAGTTGAGTAAGTACACATCACAATGAAGATACTAAATAAAATCATATAGAGAATATTGTAAAGGAATGAGAGTAAATAATGAAACAATCTATATCATATTGAATTGAAGAATACAAAGAGACAAAGTTCACAACTCTCACAGCTCTCAAAGCTATCACAACTCACAACTAAGTAGCTAAAACAATCCACAATATAGTTCATTAGTACTACATTAAATTCATTATAAATAAGAAGGGAGAGAGGTGTATATATAGGTTAGAGAGGGTAAGATACCACACATTCTAATGAATGGGGTACTAATCTTCTCAAGTAACCCAAATGACCTCTATATACCTAAGCAAGCTAATATAACTATATAGGGAAAAACTAGTGGGAAAAAGGCATACACCAACACCTCCCATAAGCGTAGCTTAGGTGGGTGATGATACAAAAAATGGGTCCCATACTTCATTAGGATATTTGGCCAACTCTATGTGAAATACGAGTTTTGATGACACTGAAAGAGATAATATTCCAAAATATTCATCACATTTATTAAACCATTTTATCTTATTTACTTCAGATGTGGGCTCCACTTCTACCCTCATAGTTATGTGAAACAACCCTTTACTTCTACGAACCATTGTAATCTTAATTTTCCATTCTTGGTAGTTGAAGCGTGTGAGTGCATTAATAATGTAAGATCCATTATAGAATTAATATTAATGTTTTTTTCATTGTTGCATAAATAAAATGTGAAAAAAAGAAGAGAATTGTAGAACAAAATGATAACCACAATACTACCCTCGTGAAACTATGTCAAGTAGCAGCCCCCAAAATTTGGCACTTTATAAAGTAGTGAGTTTTATAAGGAAAATTGGCCTAATACATGGGAAATAAGAAAAAACACTTTTTCAAAAGATGGTACTCAATTTTGAGTTACCATTTTCAATATATTAACAAAATAATTTCTTATGAATGGGTGTATGAATAAAAACATCCACTTGAAACTTAAAAAAATCACCCTTGGCAAAAGTAAAATATGCCTTCCAACCACTTATTAGAACTAGAATTTCACCATGGACTTAAAAAATTAAATAGAAGTGAAAAAAGTACTATTGGTTACCATGGTATATGTGGAAGCAAGTTTGATTTTTTATTTTTAAGAAAAATACAAGTTAAAATAGAAAATAATGAATTTTTAATTGAGTAAAGAGGATAATATTGTTGGTTTTTACTCCAGATCTTATAGCAAGAACTCCAATACAATAGAGAATAGATCTTATGTAGATCCAATAGTAGAATAAAGATCTTAAAATAAATAATGAAGCATAAGTTTGTTTTTAAAAACCTAAAAATCAAGGTAGAATTTAGATCTTTATGTGGTGACACATAAACAACATAATCCCTCTATCAATGCTGGTAAAATCCCTCAGATGACTCTAAGGTCAAGTAACAGATCTATCTAATGTATTAATAATAAGCTCTATAGGTCTATAAATAAAATGTTGATACCAAGGTGAAAGGATGCTACCTTTTTATTATTTCCAACATATAAATAATAGAGAATACAACAAAAAATGGTAGACAGATCCAATGCCAACCTCTAGTTGGTGAAGCCACAACTAAGAATGGAAATACACCATGCTCAGTTGGTGCCACTCTCCATGCACCATGCTAAGTTGGCACCACTGTCATGCAATCCATATCTACAATAAAATAGAATAAAATATAGCACCTAACCAAACTTAGAACTCCTTAGATCTTGTTAGATTTTTATAAAACCAATGCCTAACTCTTTATCATAAATATGATAAAAAAAGGATCCAAAATAAGGTAGTTTAAAAAAAAATGAAATTCCTAGCCTTAGTAAGGATGCATCCTTTCTATGACTTTCTATATGTTATTCTTGTGCTAGAAAATCTAAGACAAAAGAAATATAAAGAAAAAAATGCGAAGTTTATTGCATATCTAATGCTAAGATCCAACAAAAGTACCATGCCAAAGCATCAAATTACAATGATTTTATGTAGATTTGAATGCTGGTAAAAGCCAATATACTTGGAGGCTTGAATATATCAATATCAAAAATAATAATGAATTCAAAACCTTAGATCTAAAATAAATCTCCTTATATAATTAATGCAACAGAATGCAAATGTTAAAATGGAGAGATCTAAGATGAAATCAAATGAACCCAAGATTTGAAATGAAAACTTGTAGAAAAACTAGGCAATACTTAGATCTATATCAGCTTTGATATCATAAAATAGTTGTAGCCAAGATCACCAGATCAATGAATGCATATGATGGAGTGATCTCATGAGTCGAGCAAGTGCACATCACAATGAAGCTACTAAATGAAATCATGCATAAAATATTACAAAGAAATGATAGAAAATAATGAAATACTCTATATCATCTTGAATTGAAAAATACAAAGAGATGAAGTTAAAAACTTTCAAGTTCTCAAATTTGTGACAACTCACAACTAAGTATCTCAAATAATCCACAATATACTACATTAACTACTTTAGAAGTATGAAGGGAGAGAGGTGTATATATAGGTTTGAGAGGGAAATATACCACACATTCTATTGAATGTGTGACTAATATTCCCAAGTAATCCAAATGACTTCTAGATCCCTAAGCAAGCTAATACAATCGTATAGGCAAAACGCAATGGGGAAAAAGGCCTACACCAACACAAAGAAAAGAAATTACATCCTTCACCTATTATAGTTATTTGGCTAGGAATGTGGATGATATGAATGGTTGGTATTGGGGTTGGTCATTCCAAGGTGGATTACCTTGATTTAGGTATAATGGAGGAATAGAGGACTAATGAATTTTCATTTGGTTGGTCACCTAACTAGGAATACATATTCATTGGTTAGGGTTATATTGCTATTATGGTATTTTTTTAGTAAACATTAGAGTTAGGATTGGTAGTAAAGATTTTATTTGGAGGAAAATGTGACCTTAACATAAGTGTTTGGTGTTGGGGAATGAATCACATGTGGTGAGTTTTGAATAGAACTTAGTGATGGATAATCAAAACAAGTTTTACATATCATTGGTTGAAGGCTTGTTGTACAAATTAATACATGTTAGTCATGTGTTGTGGTTAAGGTCTATGGTGTGTATGTGTAAATTTTTTCCTAGTAGATATTTTTTGGGATTTTGACACTTATTTTTTATTGAAAACTTGTTATTGAGGTACTTTTTATTTGATAGGCACATGTTATAAATGAAGCATTTATTGTTGGTTTGGTACTTATTGTTGGCTAGGTATTTGTTGTTGGGCAAGCACTTATTATTGGATGGGCATAAGACATTAATAATTAGGTAATGTTTAAGGTGGATGATCTACCACTTATTATGGTGGTATGTTGGTTTGAACCTGATGAGGTGGAATGTATGTTACCACCTTTTGTGGAGGGGTACTAGATATTGGTAGATTATTTACTCCTTGACATTTTAGGAAGTAGATGGCCATGGAGGGATAGTCACCTATTTCAAAATAGATGTACATACCCCCTATTATTGTGATAAAAGTGATGTGCTTAAAGGGGGGATCTATTGGGAATTGTTTGGTAGGGTGTTCCTTAGTACATTGGACTGTACTTGATGTGGATTGGGTAACATGTGTGTTATCTTATGTCTTGGAAAGAGGTTACTAAAGAATCCACTAATTTTTATTCATTTAGAGAAACATTAAACATGTCTATAAGTGGTGTTTTTTGAAAAAATGGATCCATTTTTATATTAGAAGATCCTACCAAACTAGTTTTTAACACACTTGATGGAAATAACTCTATAAGCGACACATTTAAAATAGTCATAGCATTAAATTTTATTTCTAGATCAATGTATGTTTGGTATTCCTATTGTAATTTCACAAATTGATAAGCATTTTGACCTTTTCCCTTATCAAACATAATAAGTTCCTAATTATGGATTGGTACGAGGACCTGATTTTGACTAGTAGAGGCTTGATCAAATGTTTGGATTAGAGGTGCATGACTATGTTCCCTAACTAGGCAAGGTATAATTCCCTGTGAAAAATTTGATGGGAATTTCACACCTAGTTACACTGCTATAACAAGAATCTCATCGTTATTCTCTAAAATATGGTGATAAAACTAGTATGGATGTTAAATACCACTAAATAGTGTGTTCACATAATGTGGTTGTTATTATTGATCCATTTTTGTACTAGGCAAAATGTGGGCATGGTATTATGTAAATGTGTCTTATTATTGTGCTAGATAAGGAGGAATGTTTGTGAGGTATTATTGGAATTGGTCTTTCCCTTGACTTGTGTTAGGGAACACATAATTTATATATAGATCTGTCTCATATACCATGTTATCACCATAAGGCTCATAGTCAAAGGGGTCACTAGTAACAATTTTCTCATAATATAGATTATGCATAACTATGTTACATGTATATCAAGGCATGATTAAATCCAAGTTTCTTGCCTTCGAGAAAGATTTGTTTAATGTTTCAAAATTTCATAATTTTGATTAAAATATTTTTTCCTTAAAAACTAACAATCATAGCTTGGTCAAAACGTATCACTAAAAACATTGTAGGTCATTGGAACAAACAATTGAAAAAGAAAATTTGGATTTGGTCTTGCCAAAAGGTCTATACAAACTTGAATCTTAGAACAAAAAATTTGAACTTGGTCTAGGAACATAATATTTTGAAACTAAATGAAAAACAAAGTAATTATAGGTCTAGGCACATGAGATATAAAAGAAAACTAGGTCTCGGTCTAGGCACATGAGATATTGAAATTAAACAAAAAATAAACTAGGTCTTAGTCTAGGAAACTGAAATTGGTCTTGGAAACAAACTTGGTCTAGTAAAATGATATTGGAAAACAAACTAGGTCTATGAAGATAACTTGGTATAGGCATGATATTTAATATAATAATAAATCTAAGGGTCTTGAATCAAAATAAAAGTCACACTTGGTCTAAGTAAAATTTGGAAACAAGGCAAAGTTTGGTCTAGATAAAACTTGAAAACAAGGTCAAACATAGTTTTGGTCTAAAAGGGAACTCATACCTTGAAATGGAGGCTTAAAATTGGTCTAGGAAAATTTATTTAAACCAAACAAAAAATTTATCCAAGTTACACAATATAAACATAAAAAGGTGAGGAACTCAAGCCCAAGTTGTAGGTAAGACTCAAGTGTAAATCAATTATATTTAGATCTAAACTTTGAAAGATGGATTTCAAAACTTAGTTTGAGAGACTTTGGATTTTAAATGAGAATGAGTCTAGACCAAGATGAGCATTTTAAAAATGTATTTCATAAATTAATGCACAAATGGCTTTTCAATTTTTTGGTTTAAGGTAAATGGTTTCTCCAAATTTTTGTAGCATAATGCTTCTTGATGTAAATGTATGTGTGTATCAAGTGTTTAAGTATCAGATTTATTTATTTGCATGAAAATTTTTGGAGATAATTACACAAAATAAGAGGTATACAATAATATGTTCCTATCTTAATAAGTAACACAAATTTTGCATTGTATCGACCAAACTTACACCAATATACTAGTTCTTGAGAGGAATTAAGTGTTAATCCAATAAATAAAAGTGTATGAAGGTATAATTTTTAAGCCCCCTATTTATCTTAATAACTTGTACATGGAATGGAACTTATATCACAAAAGTAACTTGACATTGGTGGGATAATCCATGGAAATTGGGGTCAATTAATCTAAATTTTTTGAATTGGCTTTCTAGATGGTCCACAAGTTCTTAAAAACACTTGAGTGCAATAAAAATATCTATTAAGTTAATTAGAAACCATATATAATGTTATGAAATTGTCTAATCCCTTTAAAAACCAATCCATACATCAATTTATTAGTAGAGTGCGATGTCTAGAACATTGCATGTTATGAGATCTTATTTGACTAGTCAAGTTAACTACTCAACCATTGTCCTAGTGAATACTATGCTATATTTATATACCCCACAAGATAAGTAGGGTTGGTACAATTCTAGGAGATGAAAAACCAGGTCAACTCATCCTTAAAGAACTTGTAAGGAGGTGATGAAATACCACTCATGAAGCTAAAAAAGTATAAAAAGAAGAAAGTCAATTTTGATTCACCCAAGTTTAAGAAAATGAGGGGAGAGCATACATGACTTAAAATCTTATCTACAATGAATAATTAGCTTAATCATATTTATGAGTCACCCTAAATAGGGGAGAATATAAAAAAAATTCACTGAATGATTATAAAAAAGAAAATGTGAAATCAAACTATTTTTAAACACCAAAATGGAAATATGAGAAGGCCTTGCATAAAAATTGAAATGAAAAACAAGAAATTTGTAAATGTTTTAAACACTAAATTTAAGAGTGAACAATTTTTTTAAAACACCAAATTTCGAATGTGATGGAGTGATTTTTAGAATGCAATATGATTTCTCCTTGCTTGAGAAAACCTACAAATTCTTGTTAGGAATTTTATTAGGCCAAGGTGGTGAAGACAAACTCAAAAATTAGCTCAAAACCATAAAAATATTTCTCTCTAGAGAAATAAAGAAATAATAGAAAGTAGAGAATTTATAGTCATGATTTCATAGTTTTTGGAATGATTTCACTATTACCTTTATTTATTTCATAGTTCTTTTGGCCTACATCACAATGATTTCTTCCATTTTGCAACAATAAAATTTGTGTAAAAAATATAGAGAAATAAAATATAATAATTTCATACTTATTAGAAAATTTCACAACTATAAATCATGATCTCACTATTTAATTCATCAATTTCACTATTTTATTTCTCAATTGCATTGTCCAATAGTGTGATTTCACAATTAGTTAGAATAATTTCACAAATTTTGTTGTCAAGTTCAAAATTACCATAAACATACAAGAATAAACACATAAAAAAGAAAAAATTATTCCGCATTTAGTTCATATGATTTCATAGTTATATGTTTTGAATTAGTGATTATGCCACAAAATCCATAAAAAATGAAAAATATAGAAAAATCATAGTTTACCCACACGATTTCAGAAAATAGTAATCCAAATTCATATTTATTTAGAGTAGGTCTATAACAAAGATGATTTCACACTTTTTTGGGATGATTTCATATATTACAACAATGATTTCATTATTTTTGCTTCTAGATTCACTAATACATAGTGGAAAAATTTGTACTCTATAATTAATCACAAAACACGATAAAGTTAGGCAAAAAAGAAAAAAAACAAGGTCATTGATGAGCTTTTCTTTATTTTTAAGAGTCCCAATATACTCCTAGGATGAATGTGGAGTGTGTGGTCCCACCAGGCATGACAATATATAATTTAATGTACTAGGGTGAGAAATGAAAAAACAAATTATAAATGGAAGACATAAACACCATTTACCTTCCTATAATGACTCCATTTTCAATTAGTGTGATAAATGATTGTGCTCATTATTGTAACAAATGATATTTGATGATGCTAATGTTTTATGGGAAGCACCTCCTCTTTTTCACTTGGAAATTGGCTCTTGGCTTGTGTTGGAAATGAAGTTTTATAGAAATAATTTGGAATTATTTGTTTGCACAAAAAAAATTCTTGAAGAATGGCCATGGTAGTTGTATTTATAGTTTTTCAACTAAATCTAACCCATGTGTAGTTAAACTAGGGTTAATTTTGGGAGTCCAAATATAATTAATGATAGATTTAATTATGCATTTATGGAGGCATGGCTCAACATTTGTGATTTTTATGGCACTTATGTTGATATTTTATAATTCTTGACTTTGAGGCTGATGACATCATCACATCATATTTATTTATATTTGTTGAAAATTAATTTTAATAAATTATATATTCATTAATTAAACATTGATTTTTTAGTTAAACATTTATTTTGGTTTGCTTGGTTAATCAATCTTGCTTAGTCTTTTGGTCACTTCAATAATTTGTTTAAGTGCCTTGCTTAATTGGTTGAAAACATCAATTTGCTTGGTTACAAGCTAATTAGGGATGAATCCATGATAGTTTATCATTTCATATAGGGTATTACCAAAAATAGGGATTCCTTGACATGATTATAGGAATTTACATCTAATGTGCAAATGAAATTGGGATGTTTAGTGATTTCTATGATTAATTTGCACTTTTTGCTAGAAATCAGTCTGAAGTCTATTTAGACATAGAAGTGGTTGAAAAGGAGTGTCTAAACTTTGTACTTATGTTTCCATGGTATTTAAGATGCATCTATGGGGTCACATTACTTTTGTGTGTTTTTCTCATTGATTTATTTATCCCTACTAGGGCATGATTTTGAAATTAGGGGTGTGTTATTTTTCCTATCTTACTTTGCCACTTAGGGGTATTAAACCCTTATTTATATCCTTATATTTATTAATATGAAATATATGTAATGAATATGGAGATAAATTTGGGTCATATTCATTCCCCATAAATAAATCATCCTCATATGAGGATGCACATACTCATTTAGATTTTTAAGATGTTATATTTTTAATCTATTGGCACTTAGACATATTGTTCATCTATCTTTATTACTATTGGGATTTATTGACAAAAAATTGAAATGTTTATTTGTGATTTATATATTTTTCAAGTATTTTTAAAGATTTGAAAATATAATTTAATGACATATGATGCTTTTAACTATTATTTTAGTGGATGTTCATATGGAATTCTAGAGATTGTGATTCTCCTATTAGCATGAATATACTTGAGACATACATGCACCATGGAAGGTACTCTATGGAGCTTATGAGTCTAATGTCTTCTAAATAACATATCAAAGACAATCATATGTGATATAACTCAAACTTTTCTGGTCATGTGTGTTGGAGAAACCTGTAAAGGTAAATAAATCTCACCAAAAACTTTTTGTACTTTCCCATTGAATGATTTTACCAACTTGGTTGAAGTGTATATATCATAATATTTATATCCTAAAATTTGTGAGTAATGTCATGGTACATAAATAATAACTATATCCATGATCAACAATAACACTATGGATAAGATTATTATTAATATATTATTTAATAAATAGTGAATGAATATTTGAGTCATCATCGATAATATCATTGTCATCAAATGAAATATAAGGCCTCTAAATCATAGGAGGTAACTCTCGTGTAAGTGTGCCAATGATCTGGTGGAGGATTTTTTGCATTATATTACATTTAAACTTCTAATGCTTCCTTATAATTATATTGTAATGGATTATGGAATATTTTTTGAATTTGATGATCATTAGGTTGTGACCCTGAATCATTTGGAGGATAATCAAAGTTAACTTATTCATTATTAATAAGATATTGCATCTTATAACTCAACTTATAACATCAATTTTTGGAATGCCTAGCAAATTGGTGGTAATGAAAATAATCATTTACATCATTTCCTCTTGGTAGAGGTTGACTCATATCAACCACCATAAGAGGAAGGAGATATAAGAGATGACAGTCCACTATCTTTTGATGGAGTGAAGATGGAGACTTTTGTAATCATGTACAATGTCTCTTAGGTGCATTAGATAAAATGAAATAATTAGGTTATTGTGACATTATATTACCTATTTTTTCTTCCCTTTTAGCCTCAATAGGTTTAACTCTATATGTTTCATTGATATGAAAGTTGGTAGTGGATTTATTTAGTGTGTTTTCTACATACTTAAGCTTGTTCAATGCAATAAGTTTCATTTATCTATCCATAAAATTATGGCATAATTCATTAATTTATGTAAAATTATTGAAGGAAATATAATTATGTAATGGGATAAGAAATTTTTTATTAAATATATCTTAAATTTATTTACCTTCCATTGGATTTGTCATTTTGGAAAACATTTCTCTATACCTCAAAATATATTCATTGATATTCTCATTGGTTCCTTGATCTTTGAAATTTGTGCATATAACATATATTAAATAATGTTGATATAAAAATGTGTTTTAAATTGATATTATATAAGCTTGAATAATCTTAATAATTTTATTGGTAGATCATATAACCATCTCAAAGTATATTCCTTTGTACTTATTTGAAATATTTTGGTCAAAAGTTTATCATTGGAGCACAATCAAGGCATGTTACATGGAAAGATCATAGATGTTGTTCAAGATCACTATTTCTATCATAAAGTGTGAATTTGGGTGAAAAAAAACTAGTTAGAAAAGGGTGAAAATATATCTTGAGTGAAATAAGATTATGCAATACATATTATGAATCAATAGCATTAGTTGATTTCAAATCATTTTACTCAATGCTTGTAACCTTATCTACCAAATATTGAATAACTTGGAGAATAATTTTTTTAGTATACCCATTAGGATTGAAATTTTATTTTGGGAAGTTACTAAAGGTTATGTAAGAATTTATGTTGTTATAGGAATTGAAATTTGTAATTTAGTTTAAGTATTAATTGTATTATAGAGGATGTCACAATAGTTATTTGATCTTTAGGGAACAATGGTTTGAAAAAAATCATGTGCCCCTACTAGATGTAGGATTTAAATTTTTTTAATCAAGGGAAGGGATATTTGGAATGAATTTTTATAGGAATATCCATTAACCCCAATATTTGTATTAGTAGAGAGTGCATGTTATTCATTAACACCTTTTGATTTTTTAGTTTCCAATATAATATTGAGGATCTTATGGCGATATCTAGGATTCTCTTGAATGTTATCTTTAAAAAAAATAATATATTTAAATTTATCTTGATCTAATTATTCATGTTCATTTTTTTCATGTGATTAATTATCATCATGATCAGATTTATCTTCTATAAAAATAAATTTTTAGTGTTTTTCTCATTATCATTGTTGGCACTCTCACTATTAGTAGGATGTGACATGGTATTAGTTTTAAAAATTTTAGCTAGCCTAATGGGAAGTTCAAGATGTTCAATATAAAACACACCTAATATAAGAATATTCTTAGGTTTTATGCAAATGATATAACAAAATTGAATAAGTATAACAAGTATAAACCTTATAATTTTGAAAACTCTAGGGCAAGTTAAGATTAGTAGGAAAAAACTTAGAGGTCAGGTTCACAAAATATTTAACCCTTTTTGGAAATAAAGACTAAAGTAAATATTATCCTAATCAAATAAGAATGAAGCTACTCTAAAAATTATTCTAATTAAATGAATTTATATTTTATTGATATTCTTATAAGATATATTGAATCTAAGAATATGATAAATATAAAAAGTACAACATTCAATGTTTTGATAATAGAAATGCAAAGGAGAAATCCTACTTAGTTTATAAAATAATTCACAACAAGTAGGGATTATTAGTGTAGGTGAAATAATGGATTATCTAAATATCTATATTTAATCATCATATTCTAAATATTTTCTTTTTGTCAATTTAGGCACTTGAGTCACCCTATGGATGCTAGAATTGATGCTAGTGTCATGATTTTGCCACTAGTGTCCTATATGTAAAATTGAATATTGTTTTATAAATTACACCTAAACTTGTTAATATTCACTATCACCTTTCATATTATTTATTTATATGATGTTCATAGGCTTTAAATATTTTTATTTTTCTTAAAATCTTATATCCTCCAATTAGGGAATGCCACCTTGTAAAATAGGAGTTAGTGCACTCAAGTGAAGTCAATCTAACCTTAAATATGACTATATTAGTGAGTTCTACCTAGATATCCATATACTATGAATAAGGCCTCAAAATGATGTAATTTTCCCCCTTATGTAGTCTTGTTTGTGAACAATTTTATAATATGTGAGCACATGTAGTGATCTAGCTTGAAACTTGACAAATACCACTCATGGGATACATTTGGATTAATTTAGACCTGTAATAATACTAATATTATGATATATATTAGAATAGTTAATAATAGGGAAGGTTTTTAAGCTTGAGAGGTGATTTTTAATAGTAAGTGTTATATATTTGCTTGAAAATTACTTGATGATAATGAATGGCCTTTGACTTATTTTTAAACAAAACCTTTTGATAATAATCTCATAAAGGGTTAATTAATACAAAGGACTCATATATATTTAAATATTTGTAAATTTGATCATTTTTAAGGTATGTACACTAGCATTAGAACTAAGACACTACTGTTGATGTTAGTGTCTAGTTCTAAATGGTATGTCTAAGAGAGTATAAATTTGTTTAAGATAGATAACTAATAATGAAGAATATATATCAATTTTTAGGCATATAATGGGTTACAAGTGATCTAGGTAAACATAATATTAGGGTTAAACCATAAGATAAGGATTAAGACATAGTGAGATGGTGAATGTGAACCTTGTAACATCATAAAAGTCAAGAATTGAAGGGTAGAGCCAATAATGATATTTGTCACTTGTAAAAGACTAGTTTATCTTTTAAAATACATATTTAAGTAACTACAAGGGATGGGTTGATAAAATTTAGTTGTATGGGATAATTTTGAATGTGAATTAAAGTATTATAAGTCATAAACTAAAACTCTTGTGAGTTTGGAATAAAGGG
>JARHVA010001039.1:2217500-2222500 GCA_037957365.1 Torreya grandis | reverse complement strand
GATGCTATTAATTCAGTGGGCATGTTTTCATTAGATGATGAAAATATATTAGAAGAAAGGTGGTTTTTTTTAGGAACTTCTAGCCTAAAAATTCTAAAGATTGCATTTTGTTATAGCCAAACTAGAAGTTATGCCTTGCATAGACCTTCTTAGGGATTTGTTCTTTTCTATAAAAATATCATAAGATGTTTACTTACTACATTCTCATGGTGATATACTGGTTGCATGCATCTAGAAAACATTTTCAAATGTATCTATCTCTCAGCATACCAAACATCTTTTATGATAAACACACTTGGGTGAAATTGAATTCAAAAACCTCAATCCTAAAGGTGTTCTCCTCATGTCTACTCTTAGATCAATTTATCACCTAGAAAGGGATAAAGTTGATGAGAGTGACTCCAATAGACAAATTTAGGATGGGAATCCAAATAGGTATGTATTTTATTAATAGATTATACAGTATACCCAACATCCATTTTTTAATTTTAGATTGGGTACCATTGATATATATGATGCTATTGCATTATGTTGATTATGCCCTAGGGAAATAATCAGTTTGATATTGAGAGAGAAAATTATGCATAAGATTAAACATCCCACCCCCATGGGAGATTTTTATATGATGTTGTATTTGGTGGATGCAATTATGGGAATGTGTTATAAGGACTTGGGCAATCTATGGGCTCTAGCCACAAATTTCATAAAAAATAGAATATGTGACCACTACCAATTCATGTATATATACACTTACCAAAAGCATATGGTTAAGATATGTGAGGATATTCACCCATAGGTATGGAAATCCATTCATGGTTCACCTATGCCTTGACTTGGAGAAAACATTATAAAGAATTTGAGAGAAAGAGGAGAATATTTCTTATACTCAGTATCTACTATCATCATGCTCTGGTGAAATAAGGTTAAGACCCTATATCTCCAAAAGTATGTACTAGATAAGCTGGATAAACAAGATATTATTTTCTAGTTATGGAATATCATTGAGGAGGATTTGGCCAGATATAAAAAGGGCTTATACTTTGGAATCTTAATTTCAATTGGTAGAAAGCTATATCAAATAAGGAAATATCTTGGAGATGTGGGAGGAAAGTGAAATTATTATGGCTTCCCCATAATGGCATGCAAAGACTAGGATCCCCATGGGTGGATCTAAAAAAATGTATATGGGCTTGATATTCCATATAGTCATTATCCCTATGAATATGATTTTGTATTTTCAAATGATCATTTAGATGAGGATGTATTAAAATGAACATAGATTGTTGGGCTATAAGAGGATCATATGAAAATGATCCAATCCAAACCTCAAGATCTCTCTTTAAATGATGGCAACATTCAGATTTTTGTAGAGGATAATTTGGAGAACATGAAGCTTCCTCATCCTAAGGACTTGCACTAAAATTTAAATTGAAATTAGTGAAGAGAGAGTCTAGGCTCCTTGAGCCCAATACATAGAGAGGAAGAGAAAGAGGAGATCCTATCATCTTGGACTATGATGAGGAGGAAGATAAGATGTAAGAAATGCCTACTACCAATACTAGTCAAGTTCATATGGATACCCACCATGTATCTATTATTTCATCTATGTGGGTAACTACTTCACAAGTAGTAGCATCCACCTTCAAGGGCTTTCCCATTCAAGGAAAGACCCCTTTGGTCTATACTAGGAAGCCCAAGACTCCCATAGGTATCCCTATAATGCATATATCTCAAGTCTTACCTACTCTAAATCTAAGTTCATATCCATCAAGATAAGATGGGGTTATAATCAAGGACATAACAGACAATTTAGATGAAGAGGTTGAGTTGGAGATAGACAAGGCTATGAGTCTTTAGGTTGACCCCATTGAGCTTCATCTCCAAGATACTCAGACCTTTTCTAGTTTTCCTTTGACTTCAATTTTTATTGTTGATCAGATACTCATCTCTTCTATAGAAGTTACCATTCCCTCTACTACATCCACCTCCTTTTTTATTTCCAACTTTGCATCCATTCCTTTCATTTCCATAACCACCATTGATCCATTCATCATCACTACCACACCATTTACCCCAAATATTCCCTATGTACCTATTGTCACTTCTACTATGAGATTTATTAAAAAGAAGAAGGAAATTAAGAAAGTGTATACTACTTTGGACACCCCCTACTTCATGTTTAGTCTACACATATCTCCCTTCCACTACCCTCTTCCACTTCCATAGAATAAACCATAGTAACTAGCACAAGTAGGGGACTAAAGGCCAAGACTCAAATAGTTGTAGTATACCCTCTCCCTTAAGTTGGAGGAGTGGATTGGTCAAAAATAATATGGCCTTCCTTTCTTGATGTCTTGACAAATTCTAGTAAGAAGTAAAAGAAAGTAGAAGAAGAGGTTGGGAAAGAAATTATTGTTACAACCATTGATACAACCCTCAACATTTTGTCTTGGGCCATGGATCTGAGGAGACAATCTTCTCAAATACTGAGTTATAAGGTCACTAAGCTCCCCTATGTGTCCACTTTTTTTGATCCCCAACTACTAAAATACAAATAGTAAATAAGGGAAAACTTGAAGATGAACAAGGTATAGGCATCATCCTTGAAGAATGACAACTTGTGTTCTCCCTCACTAAGAGGTAAAACAAGTAGTCAAGGTAATTTGTATACAAAGAGAAACTTTTAGACCTAGCTTAAGCACATAAGGATGCTATGGTGGCCATTCATGAAGGCATATAGTTAGCTCAAAAGGAGATAGAAGAGGAGGTACAAGAATTAAAAGCATAAATTGAGTAGCTCAGAGAATAATCTATTATAATTCATATTATTGTGGTTATCAAAGTTGAGGTTCAAGAGGTTGCATCAAAATTTTATAATTCCTTAAAGGCCATGAAATTTATGAAGGCTAATATGGCACCTCATGTAAACCAAGCAAATCAAATCTATAGATCTTTGGTTCAATATAATGCCAAGCTTAGAATTCTAGTTATCTATATAGGAAACTCATTATATATCCATCTTGACTTAATGACCACACTTGAGGCATCTAATCCCCTAAATATAGTTTTCATCAAGCATGATGAGGTAAAAAAGTGATTGAAATAAATTATAGCTTTAATTCTAAAGTACTAGGTACATGAGGCTCAACTCCTCCAAATTTTGAATGAGCTAAAATTGTCTAAGGCAATATATTCTATGGGCAAACTGATTAGTAGAATCAATTTTGATAAAATTATCTAGGAATTCATTAAGAACTTCAAATAGAGAATACAAGGCTTGGCAATATTAATAATAGAATTATATTTAAGCAAATTTAGGAGGAAGGTGACCAAATTTGATATTTTTTGGAGTAAGTTATAGCTAACTAAAGATGAACATGCAAGACTCTTTAGGAAAACCAAAAAACTCCATCGACCATCATTACTAAACTTAAACATTATTCGCCAACATCATGAGGTAGTGCACAAATTATATGAGGATAATAAGGTGAAAAAGAAGTAGACTTCTGGTAATGTTATTATATCTTCAGCTTCTACTTCAATGTTCACTCATACTAAAGCCCATGCATCACTTTAGACAACACAACCTTAGCCTTATTCATATACAACTCTTGTAGTGGAACACATATTTACATTTTCCTTGTAATTATATAAATCATTGTCAAATTGACTTTGTATTTTCTTATACATGCACACATTGCATACTTTTGTAAAGTCAATTATCTATTTATATCATTTTTAGCTTTTCTTAGATGGTTTTAGACCATAACTAGAACTATGCATTCTAAACACCACATGTAAAAATCATGAATATAATTGGAGGATGAGGTGAACCCTTCCCTAAGATATATAAATACAATTTAACCCCACCAACTTTATTTTGGTTTAGATAATTTTGAATATAGGAGTAACATCAAGTTTTATCATCAAAAAAAGTGTTTGCGTATTTTATTTCTAATTTATGTGTAATTGATTATTCTTTCTATAGTTATGTGGTTCAATAAATCTTTAGTGTGCTCTAGATACAAATAGACTATTGATTTCTTGATTGATATGTTGATCATAAGATGTGTTATAGCTATTAAAAGATAAGTAAATATATCAATAAAGTGAGTTAGGTCATTTTAATCATATTTTTGAATGTGTATTTATGATTTCTTTGATGTAGTTTTTTGTGTGAATATAATAGCTACCTCAAATAATTCACTTGATCAAGCCATAATCTCTTGATCAAGGGTGTGAATTAGCTACCCTAAAAGGATAAACCTTTGTCTAAATATGGTGAACCTCCTACATATATGTTCCCTTAGACTTCTTAGTAATGTCTAACTGCATGTGTTATTTAATGCTAGCAATAGACATTGGTTTTAAAAAGCATAGGTCTTTTTAGAAACCAACTAGGGGAGTGATTCCCAAGGGCCACAAAGTCTTATTTTCTACCCTACCTTACCTTCCATTTTTTGGATTTTTTTATTAATATCTACCCACTCTAGATTATAATCCAACCATATATCCAACTCATGTAGGAACTTACTCTATTAGAAAGCCACTCCTCCATCCAAAAAAACTTATTAACAACTCGCATACCCTTCCTATTATTCTAGGAACAGGTTGTCAAAGACCATATACCTAAAACTTGTGCCCTAGAGTCAATTTTACCTCCATTGAGATCCTAAAAAAATAGATGTTACCCCATTACATTTGTGGTGTACATAAAACCTACACACACAAGCGCGCGTGCGAAAAATGATGTCTTGGCTTGAAAAACATTATATTTCACTAGTTTTGATTATTACTATTAGAATCATTTTATAAAATTCCTACACATAACTATCACTTTTTAAGGAGTTTTGATATCTTAGTCTAATTTTTTATTAAGGTAGTAGATATTTGACCATTTTTGGTGCTCTCAATTCACTTCATTTTCTCAAAAATTAAATAACAATGCTCAAACTTTAAAATATTTTATCAATATTTTAATATTTGGATATATGAACCCT
>JARHVA010001039.1:2160000-2212500 GCA_037957365.1 Torreya grandis | reverse complement strand
ATTGGCACCTTATATATTTTGGGAATCTATATGTGTGGCACAAAATTTACACCTTTTTAGTTACCAAACTACTTGCTAAAAAAATAATAATTGATCTTTTATAATAGTATAATATAATTAATCCTAAATATATCACTGATTATGAGGCTTAGTGAATGATTTAGTCAAAAAAATCAAATATCGTGACTTCCTAAAAATAACCTAGGTAATTTAATAATTATAAGAAAGTCCATAATGAATGAAAAAACACTTTTGTTAAAAATTAGAAATCCTTATCTATCAAAGATGAATTCAACATGACTAAAGATAACCTCTTAAAAATATTTAAAATTTCCTAAAAACCAAAATTTGAATATATTTTTATGTCTTTTCTTTGTTTTATATATTTCTATATTTGGGTGATCTAAATAACATAAAGCTATTAAAATTTAGATTGAAGAGAGGGCATAAATTATACAAATCTAAATACTAAAGAGAGATTTATTAAAATTCTTAAATATATTAATAACAAATCAAAGAGAGGAGATAAGACACTTAGGTGATATTTTGTTTCATATTTCTCACTACTTCTATTATAGTCCATTAAAATGCTCTATAATAGTTGTGTAAGTATTCATCTTGAGAAACAAACTATCAAAACATATGCATACATTGTCAATAAATCCTAGACAAATATATAAAATGGTATCATACACTATCTATTATCATCATATAGGATGAGTATGTTTATTTACTTTTCAAAAAATTATTATTCCTACCTTTCTAGATGATTTTTATATGCCTTATTGACCTCAATCTTGTGTGATGTTTTGATTTTGTCTTATTTTACCTTAAAACTCTAGCCTCATTTTTGACACAATATAAACTTGAAAAATGAGGTTAGTAATGTGAATTTAACATCCCAAACCACTCCCTATTAAGTGTTTTATCATTTACTACATTTCAATATTCCAAATAGGTCTCAAGTCATATGTAGTTCTCCTAAATAAGTGTAATGTGCTCAATCGTAATCCACTAGAATGTAATATAATTATTTAGATTTAAAAACTGAAGAACATTTAATGTCAACCTTGTGTTAGTGTTAAAAATATATTTTATGGTTTCTATTTGTTTTTAAATTTTTTTCAATAATTTCTCAAGGATGTGTCGATGGAATTTCTGAATCTTTTGATGACTTTCCAAGATGAGTGTTTGATAGTAGTAGATAATGATACATAGGTATAAAATTTATCTTGATTTTTATTTATAGATGAAATTTTTGTATTTTACCCCATAATCATCATAGGAAACATTCTTAGACCAAACTAAGGGAAAGGTTTGAATTTGAAAATTATCCATTAAGGGTACTAGTACACTACTAGTAAATATAGATGTCTATGGTAACTGCAATCATCTGACTATTTCTAACACTATCCAAAAGGGAAAATTATGGATTTTAAATATTAAAATAGTCTAATTAGGCTTATAGAGTGTTATATAATAGGCTAGGTATATCCTAAATATGTTTGGTATCAAATTGGGTTGGTCAAAAAATGTATATATAAATAGATAGGGGAAAGTATGAACAAGAGTTAAATGTGCATGCACAAATAATGTATGTTAAATATATGTCAAAACTAATATTTTAAAGTTTCCAACACCAAATTTATATTTCTAAAATTTTCTTCATTTAGTCTAAAATTAAAAATTATAGATTAAAATTACAAAGTAAATAAATTTGGCACCTTTGTGTAACTACACTTGATGTTACTAGGTATACCCAAATATCCAACTTGGTACACACACAATATAAAAGGAAACATGTATAAATCATTCATTATATTAAATATAAAATAAATTAGATAATTGAATTATTTGAAAATTTAAAATAAAAGAATGAATACACTTGCGTGTATGAGAACCAAAGTTCCACTTGAACTCATTCATAGATTTCCATGGGATTTTTATGACACAAGTGTAACTAACAAAAATATGGTTTGGGATATATAAATTCCTAATCCTCATTATATATTACTAATTTATATAATTTGAGTGATGTAAAACCTCAACCATACTACTCTAGGAAAATAAATTTGGTCACATGCACTTGACAATGCTAATAATTGACATATTCCTAACCACATGACTTGCACCGAATTACATGACTCTTATTATTCATTCGTGTAAGACACTTATCTATATACTAGCTCAACCTTTTATTTTAATTACTATTATGAAAAAATCTCAACTGTAAATGCTTAAATTATTTAACATTACCTTCAAATTATCCATTAAAAAAGAGAATTATATTTTAACTTCTTATACAAATCTAATCAAAGTAGACAATAATGCACTACACCCTTGTCCATGTGGGCTAAGAATATCATGTTCAAAGTAATTACTAGTTTAAATTTTTTAAATCAATCATTTGGGTCTTCCCACATGTCTCATAAGGTTAGATATTTATAAAAATATTCACCTATAAATAAATATCAAGAGTCATTCATTATACACACTTTATATTAATGTTGTACAAGCATACACACTTCTTCACATTGAGGAAATATTTCCATATTTTGCATCATTATTAAGGAGTGTTTGTAAGTCAAGTTAAAATCCCTCTAAATCAAGTCAATAGTTATTATTTCTAAGTATCAAAGTTATCTTATAGATACATAAACATAGTCAAATGATCATAATTATGCATTCAATTTAGGTTGGAGAACTTAGTGGGTTTGATTTACCTCATTGGATATTGGATACGTAGTTAGTGGTTAATCATCAAAGGGGTGATTGAGGTTAGCTCCACACATTCAACTGCCCTCTTTGTCTTGTAGGTTTTCAATCTATCAAATTTCCTAAGGGTTTCAAAAGTAAGAGAAGACACACTGTGATTTATTACATAGCCAAACCCTAATTATGATATATAACATTTCTCATCATCCATAGGCATTACAAGTGCAGTGATTAGTTTTGACGCACAGTAAACCAAGACAAGTCTATAGTTAATGAGATCAATCACACTGCACTATTATCCACCTACTATTTTCCTACCCAAAAACATTTTATGTTTATAAAACTAATCTATCATTTCCATATTATTCATTCCTCTATATTTTTTATCTATTATTTATCATAATAAACTGGGACAAGTCTTTGGTCAATGAACTTGGGCACATTGTGCTTCTTTATGCATACTATGATCTTATATAGATCAATATTCTAATTATATTCATGATGTCAAGACTGCACAATCACCTCTTTTTATGATTTTCATAGTCAAGAAATCATAATTGTCAACAAAGATCATTTTTTAATCTAAGCATATTTATTCTTAGTATTTTCCCAAAATATAAACTTTCAATATTTAGTGATTTTAAAAATCAAGATAGTTAAATATTATATATATTTAGCATTTTGATATTTCTAGTCTTACACCTATATAACAATATAATACACTTATTAACTTATTTAATGTTTTATAAAAAATAGGGTAAAACATATTAGTGAACCCAAGACCTTATTTTTCAACCATTTGTTTTAATTTCATTTTACTTTCTTTTTTCATTAGAAACTATGTTTTGGTCAATTTAAAACTTATAACAGTTGACCTTTGGCTAAGTGGTAGTAATTTTTGTGTTATTTTGTGAAGGTACTACCCTAATAATCAAGAAAGTAGACAACAACATTCATGTATTTTATTTTCCACATACCTCATAGTATATAAAAAATGCCCAAGATTCTATTTTTAGCCATAGGAATACTTTATTCATTTATTATTATAATTAACTGGAAAATAGTTAGCCTTAGGAAGTTACTCTAGATGTACCCCATGAGATGAGATAATGTGGCTATAGGAATGGTGGAATCATTTGTATTTATTTCCTTCATGGTTGTAGTCAATATTTATGAATAGGATTAGTACATCTGAGAGCCTCAAAATCAAACACACACTTGACTAGCTTTCCCCTTTCTCTTCATTTCAAAATACTATAAGTTTAAAATCTTGATAATAATGAATGCATATAGTTCACATTTGCTGAAATTTAGTATTAAATTTTATCTTAATTTTCCAGTTTTTTTTCATTATCTATATGCATTAATAAAAATAAAAAAAATCATAATAAGGTTACAAACATTAGTATACAATCTTAATCCTTAAGCAACCCACACTTTTACCATACTTCTCCTAAGATACAAACATCATTAAATCCAATTATTTAAAAATGTAGCATGACTTGGGAACAAGAACAATCATACATTCAACATGTTATAAGGCCTATTGCACATCTTCTTGATGAAATTATTACGGCCATTAAGACTAATAATGTTTATATATAAAAATAAGAGGAAATTGATGAAAAATAATTCATTGATTATCTTGATGCAAACCCATATAATATTGATGGCTTATTCTATGTTTTAAGAGATTAAAAAAAATAAATTAACTTCAACTTCTACCCTAATACAAATTCTTCAATTTCCACTATTATGTCCATTCCTACCTCAATTCCTACAATCACATATGTGGAAACCTATCTAGGTATGGGGGTGTCATTTTGTTTACAATAGATTGACATGCCTATTTTTACAATGGAATCATATACACCTAATTTTTTTAATACAAATGGTATAATTTAAACTTTGACTAATGTATCCTCTCTTGAGCAGAGTTTTCTAGCCATACATTCTAAATTTCTATAATTATATCTAGGTGTATTGAAATATAATCACTCAATGGACTCTCATAATCTACATTATAATCCTTTGGCACATATAATAGATTCTTACCCACTAAAAATAAGTTATTTAACACCAAATATATTATTTATGAGGATAAATATGATCTTGAATAACATCTTCATTCCTTCTATCAACATGTTTGGATAATGATTACAATGATGAATTAATTACTAATCTCTTTCAAAGAAGTATTAAAGACTATGCTCTTAAATAGTTATATGATCTCACATTTCAATCATTTAGAACATTAAAACTATTAGAAAATAAATTCTTAGCACATTTCTCAATCAACAACGATAAAAAAAACTATGTTATGCATAAATCATTAAACTCAATTAAGGTTCAAATGATAAATTCAATCAATATATTATACATTACAAGAGTATGATTGAAATAATGAAAAAATATATGGAAGATAATGAATTACAAGATATATTTACTTAAATATTGTCAACACCACTCTAGTAATTGATAATGTTTAACAAATCTAGGTCTATCAATGAGTTATGCCATAAGTCAAAGAAAGGGAAGTTAAGATTTTAGCATTAAACAAGAGAAAGTATGAACCAAGTGTTCTATCTACATTGACTATCAAGTTCTAAAGTAAGAAAAAATACAAATTCAAAACTAATGAGAGAAAAAATGGAGTAAAATTAATAATAAATGCAATATCAAAACCATCAAACTATTAGAGTATGTATTTCATGTGTATTTCTCATGTTTTCTAGTGTCTTACCTAGATTTTTCATCTTGTGGTGAGTTTATCCTATGTGATCCTTTATCCCACATTGGCCAACTTAACTATTTTATTATTTTACCTTGCCTATATATGCAAGTGACTTCATTTGTACTAACATGATATTGATATGTTTTATTTTTGAATATATATGATATGCCTTATTTTTGCATTTCATATATGTAGCTTCCTTTGTGATTTTTTGTTGCCAACACTTTAGATTATATGGTTGTAATGCCTTTACCATTCCTAACATGATACCAGAGCCCTAAAGAAATTTCAACCATCCATTATCTTGTAGTTTAGATAATTTTATTCCACTTCCTCTTATCATTGTTTCTTTCCTTATTATGGAGAGGAAGTGAAGAAGAGAGGTGTATGAGAAGATCTTGGTGCCATTTGGTGCCTCTTTTTAGAATTTTCAAATATTTTGAAGATTTTCATTATTTTAAACCTCTTCCTTTCAAGTCTTTCATCATTGAAGATCTAATTCCTTTATCTAAAAGTGGCAGATACTTTTTGAATATTTTTTTATTTTGAAGCTTTTATTTCTTATGAGGTAGTGAGAATGTTGTATTCTCTTTCATTGCTTCAGATCTAAGATACGAGTTTTTATTTTATTCTAAGATCTAAAAGCTTATTTATGTTTAAGATAATAGATGTGTGGAGGTCTTGATTGTGCTTCTACATTGGATCTAAGGGTGGAGTGTTACATTTCATAAGAATATTTGAGAAAATGTTGCATTTTTGAACTTGGCACTTCTTCTTAGTTGAGCATCCTATTTATTGGAAAGATGTTGGAGGTTGGAATTACCTTTGGTAAGATCTATTTTAGAGTTTATATGTCTCTTTATTTTTTAAAATCTAAATGTTTTGATAGGCATTATGAAGAGAGAGGTGCTTGGATAAAAGCATTGGGTGTCATCCTTTTTTTCAAGCATGGTGCTTTAAAGCAAGGTGTTTAAAATATTAACCAATTGCATTGAATTATACAAGTTTCATCCTCTATATAATCTAATTTTTAGATTTGATAGCAAATATCTACCTACATAAGATATATTTTGGCACTAGAGGTGTTTTTGGCATTGCAAAAAGACTAGAACTATGATTTTTTACTATAAATCAGCTTTGGCATCATTATCTACCTGTTTTAGATCTATTATAACTGTGGATATCAAAATATAATTATAAAAATACTAGAGCTTTAGTATTGGAATTGAAATTTGTTTCTAAATGATCTGAGGCATCCTTTTCTAAGAGTTTCATCCTTATTTTTAGCCTTGGCATCAAAATCTATGAGAAATAAGAATTAGAGTTTTTTAAATTTTTTTCTCTATGCATTAGATCTGCATAAGATCTACATTCTACTATTTTAGATCTTTTGTGAGAGATCTGAAACTAAAAACAAGTAACTATTATTTCTTTCCCATGAAAACTATTTTTCATTAAATTTTTACTTCTACAAGGCTGAATTTTTGCCTTAAGATGAAGTCCATCTCACTTGCATGCTTATAAGGGTCACCTAGATGGCTATGTTTCAATTCCATTGGCATTTTTAAGTGGATGGAAAAATTTTGGTTCCAACGATTGGTTGGATGACTATGTTATTTTTCATATTGGTCACTAAAACTAGATTGTAATGTTTTTTAATTATTTTGACCCTTTTTAATAGGAAATCATAACACTTGTAACTTTTGAACTGTAACTCAGATTTGAGTTATGGTTTTTTTTTAAAGTGCATGTTTTCAGATTCCCTATCTATTAGTGTCATTAAATTTTTAAAACTCGCTATTTTTATAAAGTTCTAAAATTAGATGGGTCCTATAATAAAATCTTTTGGGGGGTTTGTCTTAGTGTCAATTTTTATGTACCCTTTTCATTTATCTACTCTTAGTGATTAGTTATCGTGGATTCTACTTATGGTGTTGACCATTGTGATCATTTGAATACACATAATTACAACACATGGAGACATCAAATGGAAACAAACATAAAGTGCAAAGGACTATTGTCCTTAGTAAATGAAACACAACCATAATTCACATAAGAATTTGAAAAAAATTAGCATTAGTGTAAGTTTGTAGAATGCATGGGATTTATTAGGGGATATATGATTGATAGTCTCTTATTTCATTTTTATGGGTGTGATTCTCCATTCAAAATGTGGACTAAGTTAAAAGGGTTATTTGGGAAAGTAAATCACTTGAGAGTGATGTAGTTTGAAGTGGATCTTACTTCACTAAATCTAGACGACTTTGCTTCCATTGTAGATTACCTCAAAAAAATTAAGCATTTTTTGACAAAATTAAAGGGGAATGGATGAGATAAAAAGGATGAATAGTGTGTATAATTAATCTTCTTTAAGTTGAGTGGCCCATTCTAGATCTTTGCTTTTACCTTTTTCTCTAGTATGGATGACTTAGGTACCACATTAAAAATGTCATAGTATGGATGATTTTTTTTAAGATACTAAAGAGGAATCTAAATTATCTCACCTTGAGTCTTCCACCTCTCAAAAATCATTAGTGGCCTCACATCCTAAGTCTAAGGGGAAATATGAGGGTAAGAAGGAAAAAAATCCTCCTCCACCTCAAAATGAACTTAATCCCACCAACACTACTTCATCTAAACCCAAACCATCTTCCAAATCCAAGAAAAATTATAACCTATATTGATTCTATTGTGGGGGGACTAGCCATGAAGAGTCTAGGTATTTTTAGAGAATGCAATCCTTAAAAGATGACATTAGGAAACACAATATCTATATCTCCACTCCTCCATCTCATAATCATGGGAAAGCACTTAATGTTGTCATGAGATCATAGTTACCTATTTCAGATAGTTAGGTTCTAGATTTTGGTACTTCACACCATATGACTTCTACCAAGGAGTCTTTGATATCTCTTGGTTTGAGTTCTACTTCCAACATTGAGGTTGGATATTCTTCCTTTATTTATATTAAGGGAAAGGGTGACATATAGCTAGATAATGGCCATATCAATGATGCATTATATGTTTCAAACACCACAAATCTACTTTTAGTGTCTAATATCTGCCATAATAATCATGACAAGATAGTTAATTTCATACCACATGATGCTGAAGTTTAATATTTTTTAGAGCCACATACACTCATTGCATAGGGTGTTGTTGATCATAGTTCTTGACTTTACTATTTTGAGGTTTTTGGTGATACTCCTCCTTTAGGTATGTGTTTAGGTTCTCATGCATATTCTAAGAGTTAGATTTGGCATGAGATATTTGGATACCTCAACTAAAAATATTTGAATAAGTCGGTAACTCATAATATGGAAAAGGGTCTTCCTATAATTTAATGTCTTGATGGAGTCTACCCTAGTTTTGAATTGGGGAAACAACACCAGGATCCATTTACTAAGGGCATGTCCATGAGAGATTCTTCACCGCTTGATCTTGTGCATAGTAATTTGATGGTCTTTCCTACTCCTTTCAATAGAGCTAAATATTCACTTACCTTAATTAAAAATTTATTTGAGGTGTACTTGGATTTATTTACTCAAGTGCAAGAGTGATGTCTATGCTCACTTAAAAAAATTCAAGGCTTTGGTCAAGAAATACTCATCAAGTTCCATCAAGAAGCTTCATACTAATAATGGGGGGGGGAGTAATTCAATCAAGAATTCACTAACTTTTTAGTAGCCCATGGTATTATTCACCAACATTATATTACACATACTCCATAATAAAATGTCTTAGTAGAAAGGAAAAGCCAAAATCTAAAGGAGATGGCTAAATTCATGATGCATTCATAGGATTTACCTCCTATATATTGGGTAGAGGTAGTTAATTGTGAGTACTACATTAAACATTACACACCACATCTTAAACTTGAGCATATGACTTTAGAGGAGGCTTGGTATGGACCCAATCCTGATTTCTCCTTTTTTTGAGTCTTTGGGAGCCTTGATTTGCTATTTGTACCAAATAATAAAAGAAAATATTTGTATAAGAAGAACAAAACTTTGATTTTTGTAGGTTATTTCAAGGATATGAGATCTTAACATATTTTATATCCTAATACTCATGATGTTCATTTTTGAACTCATGTACAGTTTGATGAGCATTTCATATATCATGATTCTTCATCTTCTTCCATGCCTTCTTCTTTCTATGATTCACCTCCTCTTAAGGATTTATTCTTTGAGGAGATAGCTTAGGAGATTCCTGAGGAGGTTATAGAGGATGAGGATATATTGATATTGCCACTATGCCTAGGTGGCTCGTACTATAGTCTCTAAGGTAGCACCATTCATACAAGATTTTCCATGTACTTGACACCACCATGCATGTTCTAAGGGTACTAGACTTTTGTGTCAGGCATTATTTATGGATCCACATTCTTTTTCACATGCTCATGGGATACAAGAGTGGGATGATGCAATGATATATGTGTACTATTCATTGATGAAGAATCATACTATGGATTTGGTCACTCTTACTAAGGGAAGAAAGTTAGTCAGGTGAAAATGGATTTATCATACCAAGTATATAGCTGATGGATCCATTAACAAGTATAAGGCCTATTTTATTAAAAAGGGATTCTTTCAATTTGAATGTATTGACTACTCTGAGACTTTTATGCCTATTGCCAAGATGGATTCTATTCACCTTGTAATTTCTATTGTTACATCACAAGGTTGGATAGTATATCAAATAGATGTTATGAGTTCTACTTGCATGGAAACATACATGAGAAAATTTATATGGATCAACCTCCTAGGTTTGTTCACTATTCTTCTCTTGTTTTTTGACTTATGAGGTCTCTTTATGGTCTCATAAAGGCCCCTCAAGCTTGGAATAAGAATATGGATTTATTTATTCTCTCCACTAGCTTTGTTCACTACCACTCTAATCCCATAATGTATATTCAACGTATTAGGGAGGAAATTTTTATTCTATTCTTGTATGTTGATGATCTGCTTCTCACAGGTAGCTCTTCATCTTAGATTCAAACTATTCAGTAGGCACTTTTAGCACAGTTCAACATGACAGATCTTGGTCTTTTGTATTTATTCCTTGGTCTATAGATTTATTAGTCAAATAAAAGGATCTATTTGAGTTATAAGATGTATACACTTGATCTAATTCAACATTTTATCATGGTTCATTGAAATCCAAGTCCTCCTTTTTAGTCGAGAGTGACTTACTACCCCTTTTACTATTCCACTTTGTGATCTTACATTATATAGGTAGATGTTTGGGAGTCTTATGTATTTGACCCATACTCACCCTAATATTTAATTTGTAGTTTAGCTCATATATAGGTTTTCAAATGACCCTCATGAAATTCATTGGTAGTATGCTAAGAGGATCTTGAGATATTTGTGAGACACTTCTCATTTTGGATTACATTATGCTAGGGGTTCTACTTAGTTGGTTGGATACAATGATTTAGATTGGGTAAGTTATATTTATGATAGGTATTCCAACTACATCTAATTTTTTTCTTGGTTCTTCACCTATTAATAGTTTGTGTAAGAATAAGTAGGATATTTCACTTTCATCTACAGATGTTGAGTATAATGTAGTAGTTATAATGAGTCAACAGGTTCTTTACCTTCATCAATTGTTGACAGAGTTTAGAATCATGCAGGATTCACCCAATATATTTTTGTGTGAAAAATAGAGTACAATTCATATATATTTCAACCTAGTTGACCATCAGAGTACCAATCACATTGAAGTACATATGCAATTCATTCATTAACACATTCAGGATGACATTCTTAGCTTATAGTACATTCCAACTTAGCAACAAGTTGTAAACATCTTCATGAAGCCTTTTGCATCACCTCATTTCCTTGAGTTGTGTAGCATGATTGGTGTTTCATAATTTGTCTTGGGGGGTATTTTTAAGGACATATTCCATATTCATTTCATTTCATGAGTACCTTATCAAGCCTAGTTGTTGGGACTCATATTATGGATATACCACTATTTTTTTTGGCTTTTTTTATAACCTAGCTTCACTTTAGGGGGGTGTTAGAGTATGTATTTAATTTGTATTTGTCATATTTTTATAGTGTTTTAGCTAAACTTTTCATATTTTAGTGATTTTTTCCTATGTGAGGCTTTATCCCACACTGGCCAGCTTAGCTAGTTTAATATTTTTCCTTGCCTATATATGAAAGTGCCTTCATTTGTACTAGCATACTTTTGATATGATTCATTTATGAATATATATAATATACCTTATATTTTTATTTCATATAAGTAGCTTCCTTTGTGATGTTTTGTTGCCAATACTTCAAATTCAAGGGTTGGAATGCCTTTACCATTCCTAACACAAACAACATTTAATTGATAACTCCCTTTAAGAGGAAATTTACAAGGTTATCATAGCCTTATCACATTTTGGTATAAAATATTATTATTTACAATCTCATCTCTCTACTTCCTCCATTTGAGCTTGATTTGACTAAGCCCCAACCTAAAGGCTTTGATAATAATGTATATCGTGACTACCATAGATTCATTGGCCACTCTAAAAACAAGTGTTATAGGTTAAGGAATAATATATATGATCTCATTGATGATACAAATATTGAGGTAATCACTTCAATGATGAATATATACCATAATATAATGATAATACAAATTTAAAAATTTATAATAATCCTTCTCAAAATCATGGTACACTAGAAACAATAGATAATTTATAAGTAAATCATACATATAATCTACATCTCCATCCTAATTCATATGGTAATACAATAGATAAAAGTATTAGAAAATTTACATGTCCATCAACATAAAATCTAGTTATCACATTTGATGATACTGAAATCAATGAGGATGATTCAGATAAGCATACTCTTTATTTGCATATACGTGAATAAATAACCTATACATAGTGTAATGATTGATAATGGATCAAGATAATATGTGTTCATAATGACATTAATTTATAGTTTTAAATATAAATATCAATAATTATAAGCTACATTAAAGGTATTAAAAGCATTTTATGGGCACATATAGGATTCTTTGGGACATAAAATGTTACCTATCAAAGTTGGTCTAACAACATTGGCTACTCCATTTCCAATATTACAAATCATGTGGGTCATCAATATGTTATAATGATGACCTTGGATATATAATATTTGAAAAATACCATCTACAATTCATATATTCCTTAATTACATGCATTTTAACCAAATGGTAAATGTTCAAGGCAACCCATATGGTTACCCTCTACAAACAATGATAACTACTCTTGCCCTACCACTACCATAGTTGGTGTTGAAAATTATTCAAGAGCACCATAAAAATGAAATCAAATCACTGAATCCAAATAATATTATAAATATAATCAATGCACTCATTTAAGATCCTAATATATATTTATTTGTGACACCTAAATAGAATCTATATAAAACTAGTATAAGGGGAAAAAGCATACCTTCCCAAACAACAAGCTTCATCTAAAAGAGTTAATCAAGGTTCAAATAAATTTAAATATTATATAGCTCATACTAAGGTAACTTATAATACACTTTAATGTGTTCCATAGTGAACATATGTAGTTATATAACATACTTCAACAAGTATTTAACCCTCTGTAGTTACACATGAAAACAAATTCTATAAGTAGTTATTATGATAGTTATGATACAAAACATGGTGTTATTTCATATTAAGATACATCTACATGTGTAAATCCTCTTCCATAGAAATCAATCTTCAATTATTAAATTCAAGCATACATCATCATTATCCCATTTATGGGATCATAGGATAGTTCCCCTCTTATTTTTTTCAAAAATACCAAAACAAAATATATCAAATCAAATATTACAAAAATACAAAGACATTCAAAATATTTTGAAAAAATAAAAAATTAGGAATTGAGTGTGACATGAGATGATAATTAGTTTTTTACATTTATTTATCATATATATTAGTATATATAATATTCATTTCTATACACAGATGAATTTTATGAGGTATTTGAGTGTTATATAGGAAATAAATTACATATGTTTTAATTGATGTTGGACTTCCCATCTACCCATGGCCATACCTATGTTTGGATCATCTAAATTTAAAATATTCCTCTATAATGCATTCTATCTATCTCTGACCCCAAATAAAATGTTGAAGCTACATATCTTACAAGTGTCTTGATAAAGCACTCATATATTTCATTGAGCTAAATAGATATGATGCTTTTCTATGGATATGACATTGATACATAAGGATAAAATAGACCATTCTCACTTTATCTATGCTTCTTTGATGTTGTTTAATTTATTGAATGATATGGTTAATATTTCTTGCTTATTTTATGTGACCCTTGTGTGAACATATCTATGAGATCATTTCTTGGTATGTGAAACATTTGAAAATTTCCTTTGTATGCATCCCTTGGCCTTGTTGTATGACATTACATGAAATTATTATGTGGTGTACTTATGTGATTGTTTCATTTTATTAATGGTGCCTATAAATACCCATGTTGTATACAATAATAGTTTCATAAAGTGTTTTTATAGCTTTTTGAATGTATACATATATTGATTGAGAGTTTGATATCTAATGCCATGGTATCATATGGACCTCTTCAGTTCCATATTATTTCACTTACTTTATCTACTTGTCAAATTATCTTTTAGCCAATGTATCCTAGGTATCCCTACTTGTTTTTACTATTATCTCTATGTTTTTTAGCCTCTAGAGACCTACGTCTATGTTTTAATCTTGCATCAATGTAAGTGTCAAACCACCAATGCAAGTGTCTAGACTTATCCATTTTATAATTTTCTATATCTTTCACCTTTTTCATCATTTGTTTAGCCCCTTTTCTCATTTTATTGGTTATTTTTCATTTTCCACTAGGTCCTAATTCAAAACCAAGAGATCCTTGTATAGAAAAAGGTTATGGTCTAATCACACCACCTAGAAAGTTGATCAATAAAGTTTATAACTAGAAAATAGTTTATATTCCAAGCTATCATATTTCATTATATTACTAAATTAAATATTTGAAATACTCAAAAGGTCAATATATTCTTTCATTGATTTTATTAAAGGTTACTATGGGAGAAAGAGCATAAAGTTTCATAGTTAAAATTCCCCAAAAATTCATAGGATAGAGAATTATAGTGAGTCTAAGGACATATTTGGATTAATGTATATGTAGGAAACACTTATAAATAACAAAGGTTGATAGGGTTATATTAACTCATGTGTTAGTCCCTTTTTACCAAGTTACAAGAAGTCAAATACAAGGATACTAGGGTTTGAGTTTATTGGTTAGATATCATGCACAAGAAGACACATTCTAAGGTACTAAACAATAAAAATTATAATGATGTATCTTTAATATAAATTTTGATCAAATTTTTTAGATGCCCTGGACTAAACACTTGTATATAAAGTAGATGCATGCATCGATGCAACTATCTAGGATAGACATAAGTGTTGCGAGGGAAAACTAGTAAAAACATAAAGTGATTAGATTTCAATATTTTATCATTATCATGAAGTGATTTTGTGTCACTATCATGGTCAAGAATAGAAAATGAATTAAGATATGTTTCCTTCTTACCTTGAGTACCTAGTATTTTATTTTTATTTATTTCACATTTATAAATAGGTAAATTACAATAGCTTGGAATATATTATTAAATTATAAACATCTTCATATTGAATTCAAAAAAATTTATCTTATTAAGTGTTTTTGTGTAAAAACCCTAGATATTATAAAACATTCTAGTGAACCCGTCCTCTATTTGTTGAACAAAATTGCAGTTTGCATGTTAGGGTTTTTTACTTATTTAAAAAGTTTATTTCATATTTTTTATTAGTTATTTAGATCAAAATTATTGTATGGGTATATCCTAAGGCATGTTTATTTATATTATTACTCTACTCCTTCTCCTTGATTTATATTACATTAGGTTATAATTTAAAGTCCTAATGGAGTCCTTTATTATAAGCCATGGCAAGTCTCATCATTTTGATAGTTTGGTCAATGATCCTAATGATCAATGTATTACATATGAATATATTATGGCATATAAAACATAAGATAACACCCTTTATTTTTATTATAACTATGCCAATTAAATAATTAATGATGAAAATTCAAGTATAAATGAACATGGTAATGATAATTGTATTCATTCATATGGTTATGAGTGTGATGTTATTAAACCTGAGTATATGGAGCATAGTTTTCATATTTATTATTTTTATGATGATTAATGGTCTACAATGTCAAAAATAATACATTATGTTAGTGATTTGTAAAACAATGATACAATAGATAATCAAGAGGTTAGCATTCATAATGTTTCAAGTCAAAATGTTGTATGCATACATTATCTAGATGCATAAAAAATATAATGTTACTATTCTAATTCTAATGATGTAAATGTTTTAAAAAATGAATATTCCTCTCCTATTTCCAATAATGAAAATGTTGAAAAAATTGAGTATGTGCCTTCTTGTCAAATTGATGCCAATCTTGAAAATATTATCCCTTATTTGGATCACTAAAATGAAAATAGATAAATTAATTATCTTTCTCAAAAATTTAATAAGAAAAATACATGTAATATTTCCTCTCCTCTCTTGCTTGAATGAAAAAATGAAAATGCATGTGAATTTCCTAAGAAAGTGGTTAAAAAAGATGCATTTTTTGGAGATAAAAATAAAATTATAATAATATTTGATTCATCTCTTTCAAATATCAAGTCATATAAATCAAATAAAATCAAAATTAGCATTGAATTTTCTCTTCCTTCTTTGAAAAGTAAAAATGAAATGGAAACTTGCATTTTTCACTCCCCTAGTATTGAAAATGAATTAGAAAATGTTTCTTTTCATCCCTCCTTTTCATTTAATAATCAAAAGGAGCATGTTTTTAAAAGTTAATTTAACTCCCATACTCATATTTCATGTCATAAAATTTCAAATAAAATATCACCTTGTAATGATAATGATATCGACCTTCATGCTATCCAAAATTATATACTCGTCTCTTTAACCATGGGTACTCATTTACCAAATATTGTGCAATAATGTGATGATCATTTTTATAAGGTGTTAAATAATATATCATTCTTATATTTCATATTAATGATATTTTTAAACCTATAAACAAAAATTCATCCTCTTCACCAATCTCTACTTGCGATATGTTATCTATCATGACTACCATGGGATATCTTTAATAACAAATAAATAACCTTGAATTGAAAGTATCTTCCCATGAGGATACCTTTGAGGATAAAATTTTAAAGTAACAACATATTACTTTAGATGTGTTTTAATCTCCTTACCAATACAACTTTATCATGCCTAACTTCTCCTCCTTCAATGGTCAAGGATATCCTTCTACTCATTTAAAATGATATATAAATTATTTTGAACATTGGGTTAAGGAAAAATATGTAATATTAAAGGATTTACATCAAAGTTTAGATAAAGATGATCTTGATTTATTTTTTAGCCTCCCAAATGGTTATTTATCCACATTAAAAAAACTCAAAAATGTGTTCCTATCAAATTTTCATCGATATACCTTACCTAAGTTACCATTAAGAAAATTTCAAATATTAACACAAAATGAGAATGAATCCATTCAATACTTTGTTATTAGGTTTAAGGATATATTATAATACTTAAACTATCCCCATTTGGATTTGAAAGTGAAATTTATATTTAGTATGGGTATTATTTATCCTATTAGATAAGGAGCATTGCATAAGCCTTTTTCTTCATTTGACACTTTATATTTGGATGTTCATAAATATGCATGTGATTTAATGAATACAAAAATTGGGTTACCTACTTCTCTACCTAAAGGAAAACATGGTATAAATAACATTTTCAAAGTATCCAAGAAAACTAAGAAGGGTTATGAATCACATAAAAAAATAAAAGTGCATACAAATGAACAAGAAATAAAGATGTTGAACAAAATAAAAGAATCACCTTAATTTGATTGGTACCAAGATAGACCACATGATATATTATGCATATTATTATATAATTGATTGATACATCTTACTCTTAATTATCATTATCCACCACATACATTTGAAAATGTAAAATGATAACAATTTTTCACTTAGCATGGTATAAATGGGGACCAAAAAAATTAGTGGTTTGCTCTTGAAAAAAATCTTATATAGTTAGTTGATCAAAAAATTATTTAATTTCAAAAAGACATAGATAGACCTATTTCACATACTAATTATATAGGTTACCCTAATAGGGTCAAAACATCCCATATTGATATTTTTAGTACATTTTTTCCATGAAAATTTGTATTATGTGACCCATAGTAGAAGTATTTCTCCTAGTGTACCCTCTACAAGGACCGATCTCTCCCATGTTGAGCCTATCAAAGAATCATTGGTTATAAGATCATTGATATAAGAACACATGGATTATGTGTAATTACATAGTATATTTTTGTATATAAATTGATATGTATATATTAAAATGATATTTATATAGATACTTCAGAGTTAGTGACAAAATCAAAACTAGTAGTCCCATTACCACATGATCAGTATAGTCAAAATTTCTTATTTCCAACAAGGTTTAACTACATTTGGTGATTAATTTATTATTACTAAAAATGTAAATAGTTATATTAAATCGAAATATTTAATAAAATCATGCAATCTATTATATATGAATCTTTATATTGAAAACAAAATACAAATAAAATATGTAAGCATCATACATAACTAAATAGTGTATGCACATATGAAGTGAAATTCATATAGGAGCATCATTGTCATCATGAAAAATTATACTTTGTTGGGTTTATATAGAGTATTAATAACTTTTTCAATTTATTTAGGAATTTTATAAGGGTATTCAAGTCATAGTAAGCCTTACTAAGACACTAGGACTTGTATTACATCCTTTAAGAGGCTTTGGAGAGTTTTTCCTCCAAAATTAGAAGTAGAATTTTGAAATAGTTCTTTTGTAAATATAGACTTAATTATAATAATTAAAGGATATTTATGAGTTGTAATTAGTCTTATGGGACCTTCTTACATGTCTAATATTATTTCAAATCTTGATAGGTCAGTGTTTATCTAAATACCCAAACAAAGTCAAATGTAACTAAAAGATAATAATGAGAAAATAGTTAACTATGATTAGTATATGTGAGTATGAGAGAATATTAAAAATATTAGTCAATTATAAGCTTATAAAACATTTATAAACTTGTTTATAATTTATTATAATAATGTGGAGGCATTAAAAACCATTCATAATGACAAAAATACCAAATTTGCACCGTTGGGAGGCCTAATGATAGTTTGTATTTCAAAACAAATTTTTGTGAGCATTAAAAAGTCAAAGTTTCCTATTAATAAAGTTCATAAATTACTTGATAATTATGTAATAATAATATATACATATGAATGAGTAATATTTCATTATTTTAAAAGTTATTTTGAACTTGGATTAGGATTTATATTGTTGGAAACTCTTAGGATATTTTTTGTGCATATACAGTCAGGACAATCACTTAAGAGATGTGTAGATTAATGCATGAATTGAATTTGAAGATTATAATAGTTTAAGTAGTAATATAATCCTATATTTAAATTTTTAGTATGATCTAAAATTTTCTAGGCTTCATGAAAAATTAAAAAGAAGATCTCAGCCTGAGTGTAACCTCATAAACCCTAGAACAAGGTTTTTGAAGAGAAAAAGGTTCACAACGTTGATCTTAACTAGTGAAATTATCCAAAAAAATTCTATGAAGTTAGTGAAGGATGTATGTGAGCTAATCCACTTGGTTTCAAATTAAAATGAGTCTTTTATTATAAGATATAATTGATGGAGTATTGTGTTTTATATAGGCGCATGTTGGGATACCTAGGAAAGAAAAAGAAATGGTTATTTTACATTTCATTTTAACCTCAACTTCTGTATAATGGTGTCTTCATGCTATTTGACCATTGTAAATTGGTTTTAAAAATAAATTTCAATCATTAGTTATTTATATTTATCAAAAGCTGTAGACACCTAAATTGTGTCTACCCCTTACTCTCCCTTGGTCCTAACTCACATATTATTAATTTAAAATAAACAAATTATTTTAAATTATGACCTCACCCTGACACATCACCTAGGACACCTCGCCTTGGACCATTTCTCACCCTATGACTCATCTTGAGACTAATTTATCTCCCTATGACCTATTCTCACTCCTTTCCAACTACCTAACTAAACCTTGTGCTTATTAACCCCATCCATTAACCGTTCTGTAATGGACTATGCACTTGGCGGATGAAGAACGAGCTTCTTAGACCTTTTACTCATTCTCCACCCACTGATGTCAGTCAACTGTCAGCCGACGCTGGCGGGATCACTGACATCAATTTACTTAAACCAAGTTCTAACCTCCAAAATGGCTAATCATGAATCCTAAATCAACTTCCTCTTAGATGCTTCTCTCTTGGACTCTGGAACTCTCTCTCACAAGGATCGAGCTCTCTCTCTCTCTCTCTCTCTCTCTCTCTCTCTCTCTCTCTCTCTCTCTCTCTCTCTCTCTCTCTCTCTCTCTCTCTCTCTCTCTCTCTCTCTCTCTCTCTTCCTCACAAAATTTGAGACATCAATAGGCATCAGACTTCAACTAATGCTCCCTTGGCCACAGAGACTCTACACCAGTCGCTCTAGATTGGAATAAAGCATTACACGGGGTAATAGGCACAAGTGTTTGACATCTTGGTTCTTCTTTTCACTAGAGCTAAGTATTTCTTTCCCCCTTTCATTTCAGTAATTTAGAATAACTTAGTCAATTTTCTATCTCTAAATACTACCAGACCAGACCCGACCTTCAATCAGACCTAATTTTCTTCTTGGAGAGGCTATAAAGCCTTCCTTTTATCTTGACCCTTTTTGACAACCTATCATCTACCTTTGTCCTTCTGCAGACCTTATTTGTCTCCCTGCAACCCTGCATAGACCTAGACTCCTTCCAGACCCCTCTATCAACCATAAACCCATCTAAGGCCATTGCTCTGACTGACATCAACCACTACCCCTACCGATGCCGACATCCTAACTGACGTCGACAACTTGACCAATCGATGCTGGCAGAAATACCGATGTCGGTGACTGTGGCAGACTGACTGCAAAGAAATAGGTACACATTATCTAATTTCCTCTTTGTTAGTCATTTGTCATTTCTTTATTTCTAATAATTTTACTTATAAACAGTGGACTATCATTCCTCAAGGAAGTATTTGCACTTATGGGACCGAGCTTTGCTTGGCAGTCCACCATATCTGTCTCTAACATTTTTCTATTTGAGTCTTATTCTCTCTATAGGTGTCATCCTCCACAGCCAAAGAGGAGCTCCTTCAATCATCTGGATAACAGTGTGCAAACTTCATCTGGGTACGTATAAACCCCTGACCATTATTTTAGTTTCTTATTTCTTTTAAATATTAAATAGCAAAAAATGAGTAGAAACATTCTGGCATGCATGGTGGGACCCTGGAGTTTTCCTTGGGTTCTTTCTTCTTCAAAAGCAAACTTTCATATAGCTGCATTAGGAAAAAGCTTTCTTCTTGCATCTTTCCTTCTTCTTTCTTTTTCTTTCGAAAATAAACCATAAGAACAAGTTAAAAAAAATCTTTCTTTTTCTTCTTGTCATTTCTTTCTGCATCTTAGAGTAGTGAAATTCATGCTCTTAAACCTTTTCCCACTTGTCAGCATCTGAACAAACATTTCAATTTGGGTTAAAAATTAAATGTATTTTACCCCTGCTTGAATGCATATTTAACTCATATAGTAATAAACAATGCATTATGAATAAATCGTAGTGCACTTATGTTACACGACCTGACCACATTCACAAAATCAAACATCTAAACATACCTAAGACAAGGCCCGACTAGGATTTCATCACCTAGCGGATACCTTACCCTTCCTGGTAATCCTACTTGGACTTCACTACCAAGGGGAGAACCCACTCTATTCTCTGGCAGAGTATAAACTCTAGGGGAAGTATATCTTGGCTAAGAGACCCAGCTTGGCTCTGGGCTCGTGAAGTGAGGGGAGCAAGCTCCTAGCACCAGGCCACATACGAAACCTAATACAGACTTTGAGCATCAAAACTAACCTGAAACCAACCATAGATTGCCTCTTTAGGACCCATTCTACAAGCCCAATTCCCAAACATATTCTTCTAAGGCATAAGCCACCACGACTATAAAATTTATTCTTAAGAATTTAACATTTAGAGGTTGCTTGCCTTCATCCACTTTTCTATTCTTATCTATTTTTTTGAGCTGGTGAGTTCGTATCGTTCTGAGCTTCAAAAATAACTCAGAGCTTTCTCTTGCTTCCAAAAATTTTTAGTTTTCTAAGTTTCTAGAAACACACAGACACTGACATCAGTTTTTAAGCTGATGTCGGCAACTTTTACTCACTAGCATCAGTTTTCCCACTGACGTCGACAACCTATATTCACTGACATCATTTTTTAAACTGATGTCGGTCACTGTCATCAAACTTTTTATAAAATAGCAAGCTTAAAACCCAACTTTCTTGATGTAAAACATCCCTTCTGGTTTTCTAAAACTAAAATATACAGTTTCTAAACCTAGACACCTTTCACCTTGGATGGATTTGACACACAGTTAAACCAAATCCTTTATTTACCACGTGAGGCAACAACCACTTCCACCTTCGCCTTTTATATCAAGTCACCAAATGGAGTATATTTCAGATATTGAGCATACTCCTATCCAACCTAGCCTTAACCAACATCCAATTATTCCCAAAAGGGATCAAGACTTCGAGAGATTCCTTGACCTTAATGTCAAGGCTCTCCAACACTATCTCATGAGAATCTAAGCACGAGATCCTTCAGGTACCCCTATTTATGGGATGCCAACCTCCTTAACTAAAGCAGCAATGATATCAAGAATGTCTGCTACCCAACCTATGACCATTCAAGCCACTACCTCAACTATTAACCCAACCATGGCCAATACTCAAGATTTGGCCTCCTCGCCTATTTATGGACCTACTTCCACCAGGGTTTCTGTAACCCCTCAACCACAATCAATTCAACCAAGTTCTACACCTTATCAGAACTTGATTGTCTCGACTCCACATACTCTTGCACCTATAAATGTGGGAGTGACTACATATCCTTTTACCAATGCTGCCATTCAACCACCTTTGGTGGTATCTAGTCAACTTGTGCCTTCCAACTTCATAGCACAAGCCCCCTTCACTTCGACATCAGCCCCTGTGACTAGTTATCAATATGTTGCACCTATACAAGTGCAACCAACTACATCATACACCCCTTCTAACACCTTCCAAGTACCTTATAACCTAGGGGGTGCCCCACCTGCAAATTCATCAACCAATCTAATCAAGATGTTGATGGACAAAATGTCTAATCTTGAGACATCCATTTCTGGTTCAAGCAATGTTCTTTCATATGAACAAATTTGCAATAAACCTATTCATCCCTTAGTCCCAATCTGACCATATCCTAGTCAGTGGGAACTTCCCAAGTTTACTCATTTCCAGAGTAAGGAAGACCCACAACAATATCTACGAGCATTTAGACATGCTTGTTACCTTATAGCACATGACGATGCGTTGTTGCTACGCACATTTCCCATGTCACTTTTTGGTGCTACCCTTGATTGGTATAGCTCCCTTACCAGTCACTCAATTTTTTCTTTCACTCAACTCACCCAACTATTCCTTGACCAATTTTCAATTAACATAACTAAAAAGGTCTCCATCACGGACCTATATTCTATCAAAAAATTTGATGATGAGTTAATAGTTGCCTTCATTTCCCATTGGAGAGGTTTGATCGACCAACTCTCCTTTTTGTTACCTCAACCTGAGCTTATTGAGCTCTTTCCATGAGCATGTGCTAAGCACATCTCATCTACTTTGTGGGTTTAGACATTTCGTACATTTGATGAAGCTTTCACTATGGCCAGAAAGCTTGAACTCCATGCAGTCGAAGAAGACAAGGTCACATTGCGTAGTAAAAATACCAACACAAAATCCAATGACCCTTCTTCATCCAAACCTTCTTCTTCCCACTCCAAGTCCAAAGGATCATCAAATGTTATGGTCCTTAGACCATCATCTTCAACCACAACTAACCAGTCTCAACCTTCAACATCAGAATATATCACAAGACAATTCTAATAACAACATGTACAATGTCAATACAATCCAATAGGAGAGTCATACACTTCCATGTTGGATAAACTTGTCAAGCAGGGAGTCCTCAATCTCCCTCAAATTTAAACACCTCAATTTGACCCCTCAAAAGCTATCCCTACGTGGTATAGGGAAAATGACTTCTGTCACTATCATCGTGTCAATGGTCACAACATAAATAACTGCAAAAACTTCAAAAACATCATTCAAGACATGCTGGACAAGGGGGATCTTGTTTTGGATAATCTAAATCCACTATCTAACCAAAACATGGATGTCTTTAGACAACCATTTCCTAACCTTCCCCCTAGTTAGCATAATATTCAGACCATAGCCGATGACCTTCAAGAATGTAATATACGCACGGTCAACACGGTCTCTCCTTTTATGCCTAACCAACCTCTCCCACAGTCTAAAGAGGTTAATCAACCTATTTATTCACCACAGGTAGAAGAACTCTCTTCTCCTATTTGTCCACCATAGGTAGAATAAATCTCTTCTCCTATTTGTCCACCACAAGTAGAAGAACCTTCTTCTCCTATTTGTCCTCCACAAATGGAGGATAATCCTCCATCCAGCCCCTTTTCACATGTAGGAGAGGCTACTTTGACCTCTCCCATATTGGAGGATGTTTTGACAGCACCAACGTCGGTTGCCTCACTCTCATCCTTCTTATCATCAATAAGGGATCACACTTTCCCTGCTACTCGACCACATGTAGAAGCCATAACCATCCCATGCCTCTCAAACCTCACTCACCCACAAGTGAAGGTAGACTTGAACCTTAACTCAGACAATAGTGGTTCTCACATTAAACCAAAGAAGGCTGTTAAACCACGTCAGAGAATTTCTCCCCCACCGTCACCATTGCCCTTTATTTTGGGCCCACACCCATCAAACTTAATAGGAGTGCTTCCTACTCCAACACCTCACAGAGGCAAATTTCCTCCATTACTCTCTCAACCTAACACAAACATACCTCCTCCAAAACATCCAACACCTCTCAATAGCAACGTGTCATCTCCACATGTGGCCACACCGCCAACTAAAAAGATGACATGACAAACTCCCCAAACAACTCCTAAAAAGTTGTCAACTCCAAATGCAACAAGCACAAACCCATTACAGGTTCATATGCTTTGATGTTATGCTAATTTTTGTAGTCATCTAGCATCACTCTCCCACTTATTAAACCATTTCAACCTCTCAGACCAAAATTGTCTTGGTTTGATGACACTAAAATTTGCCTGTATCATCGCACACCTGGACATGACACTGAAAATTGTTGTGCCCTCAAGGTTGTCATTCACCAATACTTAGAAAAAGACACCCCTCTTGTTGAAGATACTATCAACAAATCTCCAACACCGTCTCATGTCTCCCAACCCTCTTCACCTTCACACTCATCAAATCTCAGATCAAAACCATCTTAGTTTGACGACACTAAATTTTATGCATATCATCACACACCTGGGCATGAAACTGAGTGTTGCTGTGCTCTTAAGGTTTTCATTCACCCACACTTAGAAAAAGACACCCCTCACATTGAGGCTTCTTCTGACCACCTTTTTGACAAAACACTGACATCATCACATACCTCTCAAATCTCTTCACCTAAATCGGGATCCCCATACAAGACTATGGTCCATTTACCACCTTCCACTCCTTTATTTTAAATCAACACTATTCATGTGGCTACTAGGCCCCAAACCATGAAGAATACAGGAAAAGACTAGATTTCTAAACCTTTGACATATCCAGTATTCATCAAGACTTCTCAACCAACACAACCCAAGATTTCTATCTTGAGCATGTCTCGACCAACATCACTGGGGGAAAATCCTCCTCGCCCCTCTAGTCCACATAATGCTTGGCATAAGTGACCTGTTGACTACTTAACATATTCTATTATGCCTCCCAACCTTTCTAGCAATGCACGATGGGCTTTTATCAAATGTACGGCTCGCTACACCATGCTAGGGGGACTTCTTTACAAATGGGGTCTCAACGGCCTCTTTATCCAATGCCAACAACATACTAACTGACTTCACAACCAACATCAACCACAACCTACCTACAACCAAAATTTGAAAGAGCGAGATTTCAAAATTAGAGATCTGGTCCTTGAAGAAACCCACCATGTGACCAATTTGGAAAGAAGCAAACGGGGCAAGTTTGTTCCTAATTGACTCGGACCTTACACAAGCATGGCTCAGGGACTTATAGTTTGTCTTCTATTAAAGGCCAACCAGAACCTGAGCCCTTTAATGCCTTACATCCTTGACCATTCTATTGTTAATCAAGTAATCATTCACTTGACATTTAACTTGAGCTCATTCCTTGAGCAACCCCCCATCATCATCATGCCTATTTTATTTCAACCCTTTTACCTGAAAATATTAGTCAACCTTTTGGTCAAGCATTAATGCTTTGTCCAAATAAAAGGGAGTCCTCTAAACCTCTATAGTCAAGTCCATGACCAAAAACTTTAGTCAAAAACTATAAAGGTCATAAACTATAAATGTAGACTGCTCCCTCAAAAGACAGCTGCATAATTATTGTAATAAATAGACTACTCCCTTGAAGGACAACTATTCAAACACGTCAAAACATACAAAGCAAGATATAGAACACTCCCTTGAAGGATGGATACACCTAAATTTTTCTACATACATAGCACAACATGACCATAAAACAACACAACATCCTCAAATGGACTTCTCGCATTGATCAGTCTACCCAAAAAAAAATTAACTGACAAACTATTTAGTCATGGACTTGTCTATAGTCATTTTCAGGGTCACCTATAAAAGGGGCAAAGTTATCCCTGCTAAAAATGGTTACCCTATCCTTACATATCACCTAATCACACCTATTACCCCAACACACTCAAGGGATTTTGAGCTCACTTAATGTCAAGTGATTCGAGTACTTATTTAACATAAACCAATGGTCAACGACGTAATGCATCAATGGGACTTTTATTTACAAAAACCCTATCTATGCTAACATTATGGTCCTTGCCAATGAAAGAGCAATGTGCCTTTCACTTCTTATACATCTTGGTCACACATAACCAAACCATTATCTAACCAAAACCAACCAAACCAAACTAAACATTTTCAGACCACTAACATGACATAGCCTATTCACACTAGTTTTTATGGACAACAATACACATGGAAACTATCAATCAAACACAATTTATGTCAAGCATAAACCATTACTTGCTAAAGCATAAATAACCTCATTTCATTTTTAGCATATACCATCACAAATATGGAAAATGATTAGGAATGAAAAACCATAAACAAATGTTACAGAATAAACCATCACACAATATGAAAAAAGCTGTAACATCATCATAACATGATCATAAACATCATCATACATCTACATCATAACATCATTAAACATCTATCATTAAACATATGGTGAATGCTAAAAACACTAACATCCATAACAAATAACATCCATAATACGTCAATAAATCCAAAACATCTCATATATATATATATATATATATATATATATATATATATATATATATATATATGTGTGTGTGTGTGTGTGTGTGTGTGTGTGTGTGTGTGTGTGTGTGTGTGTGTGTGTGTGTGTGCATTAATGTTTACAACAATACAATATATGTCTCTCTCTCAAAAACTATGTACATCTCACATCAATGGCTCGCAGGCTGGTCTATATATATCATGTCTAACAGCCTCAAGGCTGTGGCTATGGAGGTGGTAGTGGTGGCCGTGACGATGATGTATCATCCCCACCCTCTGACCGTCACCGTTTATGGGAATTTGAGGTAGTCGCATGTGACATCGATCTCTGGCAGCTCTACTTAGCTCACATATCTGAGTATCACTGTATCTGAGGAAACCCCCTAGTGGCCCCCTCATAATAAGAAATCTCATCTAATGCATTATTGTACCTAGATATAGGTACAATCTGTGGTGGACCCATCAATCTTGAAGCCATGCCCTGCAATGGGCTCTGTCACTGTGGCTACACTGGCTACTGTGACACCGACTGTGCTAGCTCCTGAGTTGGCTACTATGGTGGTGACTGAATAGGGCCCTGCCCTCCAACAACTTACCCTGCTAATCCCTATGCCTGGGCTATGGCCAATTGCCCCTGCCACATGGTAATTTGCCTTGTCAAGGCTACCACCCGTACTATCAAAACTATGACCTATCCCTATAAAATGGTCACATGTCCTCATGTTGCATCCCTCTCCTAGATGATAGCATCTCTCTCCTGTCAGGCCGCATCTCTATCTCTGATCATAGTCTATAGATCAGGGTGTGGTCCTCTCTACACACCTACATACTATCCTACCCACCAAGCTAAGTAGGCCTCTGTACATCCTAGATCTACTGCACCAGGTCCTGCAGGTATCTCCTCAAAATTGGGTCCCTCTGTCTCCTCTGGTAGTGGGAGTAGCACCTTAATATCATTGCATCTATACCAAGGGAAGGTGGGAGGCACATCCTATAACAGCCCATATTGGCACCATACTCTCTCTATTGGTACCCTCTTAAGCTTGCTAGTTCATCTACCCCTCACCCTCCTTAAACTCTGAACTCCCACCAGCTGCTCTGCCTGGTCTCTGAATATTGGATATATCAAGTAAGGCCTCTAGATGATATCTGTAAGAATCAAGGCCTCTAGTACCCCTATAGTAGTCAATATCTCTGACGATCCCATCTACCTGCATCTATGCCATAACCTCCATCCATCATCTGAATCCAACTCAGAAGCTAGCCTGGATAGCTACTAGGAGGCTGAGAGGTCATATGACCAAAATATGCTCGTAAGCCCCGTAATGCAGAAGGTGGCCTACACACAAACTGTACCACTACTGCCAATTAATCCCCTAGAGCTCTCTGTATAATTGGGCCAAAAAGATGGGAGCCCATGTGAATACTGTCTACATCTCCACCATGTCCACCAAAACCCCGATCATGGTGATTAGGAATCTCCCTCCCTTTACATTAGGAAGTGCATAAACTGTGATACCAATCATCATCAGGATGGCTAACCAATGCACATCCTTATCTCCAATGTATATTGGCTCGTATGCAAAACTTGTTGAATGGTAAGTTGCCTCAACAACATGCTCACCAGATAACATCACCATATGAATGTCATGAGCCTCTCTCGAGCATGCATATATCTCTGCCTCGTGTATCGACAATCATAAAATCTGATATACATCCTCGACAATCACTGTCAACTCCCCTATGGGCAAGTGAAAGGTGTTGGTGGTATGATCCCACCACTCAATCAATGCTACCATAAGGCTGACATCTCTGGCCACTCGATAGTATCAACACAACTTGCCTAGTCCAACTATGGCCATATGTGCCCACTCCTCTCTAGTAATGTCTTGATGTATCCACATCAGCAATGGTGGGAGACAATCTCATAGCATCAACATCTGCCTCACTTGCATCCAACCAACACACACACACCAACATTAACAAATGACTAACAACCTCTATGACTCTTCTTCCCTTTTGGAAGAACTACATCAGCCTGAGGCCCTTAAAATTGGGGCTATATAGGCAGCACTCAGTTGACATGGGGTCTCCTGAGGTTAGCTCAACCATTTGCCCTTTCGTCTTCCTAATGGACCATCTAATCAACCTTATATTCCTATCCCTACACTTGAGAAGCCCTTGGCATGACTTCAACCTTCTGACTTATCATTTTTCAAACTTTTTAAGGCCTAATAGAAATTGACATCGATTAGTGTGCTGACGATGGCAACTAAGTGACTGACATTGATGGGTGTTCGGCTGACGTCAGCAGAACCGCCAGTGTCGGCAATTGGTTTAGCCCTTGAGTTGAATAAGGCAAGCCCTAAAATTAGGGCTTCCCTCATTTCCTACCTAAATCTCCCTAAAATCTCCCTAAAATTACCTAAAATGACCTACCTAACCTACCCACCCTCCTAATTAACCCTCCCCCTCGATCTATAGCTCAACACACAAAAAATAAAAAAACTACAATCAAATTCAAAAACCAATCAATAACTCAAATTAGCAATCCTACCTCATCTCGTCACCACCGCTAAGGTGGTATGATGGGTGCTGCTGTGGTGGTCCTCCTGCAGGGCCTTCTCCACCCTCTGCCATCTCCTCTACCTCGTCTTCTCATTGACCTCCCTAGTGGCCCACAATCACTTCTATAACCTCTAATAACCTTCAACTTCACTCACTCTCTCCACCAATCGTAATCTAACACCTCACACTATTGCACCAGTCACCTAGAAGTCACTATCACCCTTATCACCTTAGAGCTCACTTTTTCCATTCTTTAACAGTGACAAATGACTTTTGGTGGGCCACCAATCTGATTTTGTCAAGTTTGGTAGGACATTGATGTCGGCAAAACCATGCCCTATAACACTGATGTCAGCTGATTATCATCAATGTCAGCATATTATTGTGACCAACATCAGTGTGTTTAATCGACGTTGACACCTTTGACATAGTTTTTTCTTTCAAAATGACCAAAATCATGCCCAAAATAATCAGTGCTCATAGTAGAAGTCATCTTAGACTCCTCATGGGGCACATTTGAGATCACTTATGTCTCGACCTGACTTAACCACCGACCTTGGAGATCACGACTATCTCCTCAGAGCACGACCATTTTTGAGACACCTCTACCTTGGTTGTTTTGATTGCATATGCTACCTCACAAATAGTTAGCAAAATTTTCCATGACCCTCACACCTATTGACAGATCACGCTCTAGTTGATCCCTAATCTTTGTGACATTTTCATGTTTTCCAAGAGCACTTCCTAAAGCCTAGGATACTTGGAACATGATGACCACTATTTATGAGTAAAAGTGTCATAAATAAAGAAATTAAAAATGACTAACAAAGAGGAAAATAGATAGTGTGTACCTGTTTCTTTACAGTCTGTATGTCTCAGTCGCCGATGTTGGTAGTCTTACCAGCGTCAGTTTGTAAATATGCTGATGTCAGTTATGTTACCAATGTTGGTAGGGGAAGTGGTCGATGTCAATTAGGGCAATGGCCTTGGATGGGTTTGTGGTCGACAGAGAGGTCTAGAAGGAGTTTGAGTCTATGCAGGTTTGCAAGATAGTAAATAGGGTCTGAGAGGGGGCTTGTACTATGAAGTTGGAAGGCACAAGTTGACTATTTACCACCAAAGGTGGTTGAATGGTGGCATTGGTAAAAGGATAGGTAGTCACTCCCACATTTATAGGCGCAAGAGTGTGTGGAGTTAAGACAATCAAGTTTTGATAAGGTGTAGAACTTGGTTGAATTGATTGTGGTTGAGGGGGTACAGAAACCCTGAATATTGGCCCATAAATAGGCGAGGAGGCCAAATCTTGAGTATTGGCCATGGTCGGGCTAATAGTTGAGGTAGTGGCTTGAATGGTCATAGGTTGGGTAGCAGACATTGTCGATATCATTGCCACTTTAGTTAAGGAGGTTGGCATCCCATAAATAGGGGTACCTGAAGGATCTCACGCTTGGATTATCATGAGATAGTGTTGGAGAGCCTTGACATTAAGGTCAAGGAATCTCTCGAAGTCTTGATCCCCTTCGGGAATAATTAGATGTTTGTCGAGGCTAGGCTGGATAGGAGTATGCTCAATATCTAAAATATACTCCATTTGGTGACTTGATATAAAAGGCAAAGGTGGAAGTGGTTATTGCCTCGCATGGTCAATAAAGGATTTGGTTTGACTATGTGTCAAATCCATCCAAGGCGAAAGGTGTCTAGGTTCTAGAAACTATATATTTCAGTTTTAGAAAACTAGAAGGGATGTTTTACAGCAAGAAAGTCAGGTTTTAAGCTTGCTATTTTGGAAAAAGTTTGATGACAATGACCGACGTCAATTTAAAAATTGATGTCGGTGAATATAGGTTATCGACGTCAGTGGGAAAACCGATGCCAGTGAGTAAAAGTTGCCGACGTTGGCTTAAAAATTGATGTCGATGTCTGTGTGTTTCCAAAAACTCATAAAATTGAAAGTTTTTGGAAGAAAAAGAAAGCTCTAAGTTGTTTTTGAAGATCAGAATGATGCGAACTCACCAGCTCAAAAAACCAGATAAGAACAGAAAAGTGGATGAAGGCAAGCAACCTCTAAACATTAAATTCCTAAGAATAAATTTTAGAGTCGTGGTGGCTTATGCCTTAAAAGAATATGTTTGGGAATTGGGCTTGTAGAACGGGTCCTAAAGAGGCAATCTATGGTTGGTTTTAGGTTAGTTTTGGTGCTCAAAGTCTATATTAGGTTTCGTACATGGCCTGTTATTGGAGCTTGCTCCCCTCACTTCACGAGCCCAGAGCCAAGCTGGGTTGCTTAGCCAATATATACTTCCCCTAGACTTTATACTCTGCCAGAGAATAGAGTGGGTTTTCCCCTTGGTAGTGAAGTCTAAGTAGGATTACCAGAAAGGGTAAGGTATCTGCTAGGTGATGAAATCCTAGTCGGGCCTTGTCTCAGGTATGTTTAGATGTTTGATTTTGTGAATGTGGTCAGGTCGTGTAACATAAGTGCACTACGATTTATTCATAATGTGTTGTTTATTACTAGATGAGTTAAATATGCATTCAAGCAGGGGTGAAATGCATTTAATTTTTAACCCAAATTGAAATGTTTGTTCAGATGCAAATAAGTGGGAAAAGGTTTAAGAGCATGAATTTCACTACTCTAAGATGCAGAAAGAAATGACAAGAAGAAAAAGAAAGATTCTTTTTAACTTGTGCTTATGGTTTCTTTTCGAAAGAAAAAGAAAGAAGAAGGAAAGATGCAAGAAGAAAGCTTTTTCCTAATGCAACTATATGAAAGTTTGCTTTTGAAGAAGAAAGAACCCAAGGAAAAATCTAGGGTCCCACTGGGTGTGCCAGAAAGTGACATGGGAAATGTGCATAGCAACAATGCATCGTCATGTGCTATAAGGTAACAAGCATGTCTAAATGCTCATAGATGTTGTTGTGGGTCTTCCTTACTCTGGAAATGAGTAAACTTGGGAAGTTCCCACTGACTCAGATATGGTCAGATTGGGACTAAGGGATGAATGGGTTTATTGCAAATTTGTTCATATGAAAGAACATTGCTTGAACCAGAAATGGATGTCTCAAGATTAGACATTTTGTCCATCAACATCTTGATTATATCGGTTGACTGTCATTTCTTATTTTACATTTCATTTTAACCTCAACTTCTATATAATGGTGTCTTCATGCTATTTGACCATTGTAAATTGGTTTTAAAAGTAAATTTCAATCATTGGTTATTTATATTTATCAAAAGCTAGTTTAGGGATTGAAATAGGTCTACATAAACCTAGAACATGATTATTCTTAAAGTACTCTTTTAATAAATCAATAGTTTTAGGATTGGTTTCTCATAAATATAGTTAAAATAATAATAATTGAAAATGTCAGTCAAATTAATAGTAAGAAGATATAAAAGCTATATCACATCTTTTTGAGACCTTATAGGTCTATCACAATACTGTAATAGTTTTTTTGATTGAATTAAGTTTTGAACTATCAAGTGACTTGATCAATGTTTGAGTCTATACAAAAAACCATTTCTTAAAGCTTAGTGTCAATACCTTAAATATTTCATTGGTATTGTAGATAAGATTGGGTCAAGAAATAAGTTTCTAATTTTAAAGTGTTTTAAGAAATACTCAAATTACTATTTTATAAAAGTTGTAGGCTTTATTGAGAGAATTAAAAGACAAAAAGTTATGTCTGTGAGGTTGTATCATTAATATTGACCCCATATATTATAAACAAAACTACTTAGGGGGGTGAATCATTGTCATAAAATAATATATTCTTTCCACATAACATGAATAACCTTTCAAACCAATATAGTGATCAAACAAAGCATAAAGAAGCATTAACATAAAACATGTATCAAGATGTTAACAAATGAACACAAGATATATGTGGGAAACCCTCAAGGGGGATAAACCCAATTGAAACAACACTTGGACTACTATCCTATAAGTAATGGATCAATATTTAGTAAGTCATCAACCCCACAAGGAGTACCAACCCCTCACTAGTCAAGCACCAACTCAAATAGTCCTTTAACAAGATCTAACTTACAAGGAGGAATAAACCCCATATGTGACTCATCACCAAATCAACCACTTCAAGGACACTTATGAAAGCACCAACCTACCAGATAGTTCCCATTCCCTCATGACTAAGCACCAACTCAGCCAAGATAAACTTGATCACCTTAAGACACCTTATTTCTCAATTAATAGATGGTGAACTCTTATTCATATATATATATATTATTTATCCACTTTAATACATTATGAAAACATATATGATTAAACTTTATGGTCTATCAATCAACACAAGATCACTCCTTCAACACTCTCAAATTTCTTCTTCAAATAAGAAAATCTTCCCTTCTTCTACTTTGCTCAAACATCCTCTCACTAGGATCATTAGGTTAACTAACCTTATTATTCACAATAATAATCCTATTATATATACATTAATTATTCTATAATTCCTTTCTCAACTCACATTCCCCTTAACTAGTCTAAATATGCCTATTATGCCTTGTATAAATACAAGACTCATACTTATACCCTCCTTGGTTAGCCAAAAATCTATAAATAATTAGATAACCATTTAAATAGATCAATACATACATTTAAAATAATAATATGATCACCATTAGGTCATGTAAACTCATTTATACCTTAATCTTCTTCTAGGCCTATTTAGAGACTTAATGCATTAGGTCTGTCTCAACCACACATTACTACTCTAACCCTTTGGAACATATTGAAGCATATCACATGGATGAAACAATTAAAAAACCATACTAATAGGATTTATCCAAAATCATATAGGATTCACTCCACCTATTAGTTCTATTCTCCACTTGAACCATGTCATTATCCCTACTCACAATTAGGCCTTCACACAGAAAAAGACTGCCTTGAATATCTGAATCATAAAACCAAATTACCCAAAAAAAATTCCTTAAATAATATTAATAAAACCTTAATTACCTATAAAACAATAATATGTGATTTATTCTTCACCACATAGGCCAAAAGGCCTCAAGAACACTCTTGTAAAAGGCTTACTCAGAACTTCCAAACACTACCAACATACAATAAAGAAAATTTGACTATTCATACTTTAAAATGGACTTATTATGAATATAAATACTTTAAAATAAAAATTTTAAAACTAAAAAACATATTCATATGAAATATATCCTTCAACTATGTTCAAATCACCCCAAACTCATCTCTTCTAGATGATTACTTAAAACTCCCTGAATGCTCTAAAACATAGTCATGTAGAATGTTATTTTCAACTCATATAAGGATAATTACAAGACATATCATGGAAATTAATAGTTACAATGTGACATATATTCCATAATAAAAAATATATATATCATAATTTTTAGTGTCAATTATTGGTCTTAGAGACCAATTTATTGAGCTTTACTCCCACATTCCTTACACATCTAGATAAGCCATTTTGGCTTCCATATTAAAACCTATTAAAATGAATATGATAATTATATAAATAATTTATATGTCATATAAATATAAAAAAACATCAAAAAATTTATTGGATATATTGACTTTTCTCACAGAGTCTCAAACTCTTTACTCCATTTTGCATACCCTGAACTACCATTCTACCTTGAGAACTAGTCATGGTGAACATCCATCCTGACACCTATGTAGACATAATAAATATATTAAAATTCATGAAAATTAATCCATAATATCATTATATATATACCTCCAATATAAATATCATATGATAAAATGGAAATATTTGGTCTTGCAAACCAATCTCACAATCTTGGGTTTCACTATCACAACTCAGCTTGACATAACAACACGTGAAAAATATTTTCACACCTTACATCTGATTAGGAACAAATATAAATGAATTTTAAAGTGATTAAATTCCTATAAAAATACTTCATTATGTATTTCACACCAATTTGGCATGTTAAGGCTTCCCTAAACACTTTCTCATTTTGACTAGTTTTTTTCACTAGTTTCACCATTAGTCTTATTAGGAACTAGCCAATTTGAGTGAAAAAATTAATTTTAATAGAGAATTTAAATTTAATATATACCTTCATGGACATAAATAATGAATATATATCTTCTCCATTCATCCATTTTCATACTTTGTCTAATACAAGTTTTGTCTTCCATATCAACTTCTTTAAAAAAAAAGCATTTTCTTATAGGTTCCACTCACTATCCTGACAAACTAATACCACCTAGAGATTACTAAGGGATTTTAATAAAATATTAAAACACTTCCTAGGCATACAAGACTATTCTGAGCACATTTTAAAAATTCTTCAACATCTGGTCATTATGAGGGTTTTGAGGTAGGGTTTTAGACCAATTTCCATTCATAACATTTATTCATAAAGATATATACCTAAAATAAAATCCTAATGATTTAAAATAATTTATATAACCATTTTACATCTCTTTTTAAGAGCTTACATTCACATGCAATAGTCACATGTGTCAACAAGCATCAAACTTTCCTTCTCGGGTCTTCATCTCTTCATACTACACACACAAGAGACCTTAAAACTCATTTTCATGATTTTTCCTTCAACTCAGGACCTAAAAATTCATTATCACTATTGAAAAAACCTATTACACATATATAAAAACTCAAATTCACTCTATCACCTTAGAAACTAACTTTGACGACTCATTAAGCGATACTAGGTCTCTTTGCACATTAGGTCTTAAACTACCAGTCACACTTTAGAGATTGAATATGAATTGAAACCTATTTCATTAATCTCAACACCTCATAAACATTTATACACCCTCATAAAATTATCACACAAGATCATAATCCTCCAAACTTGATCATGATACCTCATTTTGCTACCTAGGGTCTTAGGACCAAGTATATAAGAAGACCACCAATGAAGAACATACCCTTTTGGCTCACTCTAAGAGTCATATGACTAACTCAACACCTTTATTACATGATATAACATTTAATTATATACCTTAAATATCATACACATCCATATAATCACCATCATGCCTCTATAAGCTATGTCGATGCTTAATAACTAGTCTATTCACACATACCTACTAGTCACCATACCACTTTGATACCTCCCTACCACTGTAGATGCACTCTAAGGCTCATTAACAAGAAAATTTTCCTTTATAAACTTTAAAAATAGAATCATAATCTTTTTAAACCATAAAAAATGTGTCAAGACCTCATACAAAACTCAAGGATTACCAAACCATTCTCAATGTCATCATGATCACTCACCATGCAACATCATAGGAACATCAATGACACTTACAAACCTTTAACATAAATGACAAAATTAATGACTCAATCACAACAATAGGAACATGAATCAACACCTTCATGGGACTTATGATTTTTTAAGTCAAGATATATAGAGTAATATTTTATTTAAAGTTGTCTTTACTAAGGTTCAAAGGACAATCCTATCATAAAGCTACAAATATTCTAAAAGAGAGAACCTAAAATCAAGTGGATTGATAGTATCAAGAGAATGTTATATCCTTATTGAACATTTAGTGTTTCTAATTGGTAAGTGTTTCATTCAAGAATCAAATTGAAAGTCTTATTAAGAGTTACAAGTTTCATTGAAGAGACTTAAAGAGAAGAAAGATCTTTTATTTTGGTCATCAATTTGTGGTATTAGAGCTCAGTATAGGACTGAGATATCAATCAATGAATTTTATTTAATCAAGTTAGTTAAATAAATAAGAATTTATGGATGGATATGATAATAAGAGTGAGAAATAGAGGATACCCAATAAGGAAGCCTACATAGGAAGCATTACATGAAGAAGTTATAAATCTCAATGTAAGGATGTAGACCATTTAATTGACACAAATAAGAGGAGATTATATGGGAGATATTATTTATAGAGAAGATGAGGGACATCTAGAAGAATAATTACCTTTAAAAATGGGATAAGGATTAGAATAAAGGTTGGTCAAGGCAATTATGGGTTTTAGTGTAAATCTCAAAATAAAAGTACCTACATATGATGGTAGCCTCAATGTGGAAGATCTAATTAACTGGATAAGTACTTTAGATAAGTACTTTTACTATGAAAATTTTAATGAGGACAAGAAATTAAATTTTTCTATGATAAATATCAAGGGTCATGCATCCCTATGGTGGTATGGTATATAATAAGAAAGGAGAAGAAGAGGTAAGCCTAAAATCAAGAATTAGGATAGGGTGGTATCCAAGATCAAAGGTACATTTATGCTAATATATTACTAAACTAGTATTTTTAAAAAACTTTAGAATCTAAAATAGAAAGATATGTTAGTTAAATATTACACCAAGTAATTTCAATAGTTGACAAAGACTAAGACATATTTAGGAAGACATGGAGAAATTGGCTAGGTATGTAACTATATTAAAAAAATATATATTCAAGACGAAATTAGTCTCCTTTATCCTAGATAAATTGAAGAAGCATATCAGTGTGCCTTGAAAGCATAAGAAAATTTGTCAAGAAGACAAACTCAGTACTCAAGGGGTAGAAGTAAATATCTTATAAGTAGAGTAGAATATGCAGATAGAAATCAATTATGCATACATGAGGAAGGAGAAAGTAGCCTATAAATACAATAACTATCCATAAGAGGAAATTATCCATTCATTAGTAAGAGACCATCTGATAGAGGTATATGTATAGGATTTATTGGTAGATTTTTTAAAGGTTGAAAATTTAGCCATATGTCCTATGAGTGTCATGAGCATCCATCTATAATCCAAGGAAGATATCACATAGATCAAGCTTATGAAGAAGAGAGTATTGCATAAATTTTTTATGAATATATTCCTAAAAGTGGTGAATCATTGATCATGAATAGGGTGCTTCTTAAGATTACCAAGGAGATCTAAGAACCACCTCAAAGGAAGAAACTTTGATGACCACCTACAAAACACAAGGTAAGTGATGTAAAGTTATCATTGATAGTGAAAACATAGATAATATTTTATCTACTAATATGGTTGATAAATTGGGCCTAATGAAGGCTAAACACCCTACTTTATATAATATATTGTGCTTGTAAAAATGCCATTAAATTTTGGTCAATGAACAATGTCAAATTAAGTCTCAAATATGGAGTTATAAATACAAAGTAGTGTGTGATGTGATGCTTATATATATTTTTCATGTGATCCTAGGAAGACCATGATAATATGATATGAAATCCATTCTTGATGGAGAAAGAAACACCTATACTTTTTTGAAAGTAGGACATAAACATATGTTTATATCATTGAAATAATATTATACATTAATAAAAGGACATTATAAGGTGCTAATTATATGTGACAAAGAATTATTACATTGGTATAATAAGGATGAGGTAAGTAAAATGTCATTTTATTATAAAAATTTAGTTGCTACAACTCATCAAGAACCTATTTTATCCTCAAAAACTTGGATTTTATCAAATGAGCATTTGCATGAGTTTTTTTTCGAGTTATCTAAGAAATTTTCCTCCATAATAAGTGTGAAATATCTTGATAATTTCATTAATAAATTTAATTTGTTAAATTAAACTATTATGGATGGCAATAAGAGCAATAAATTTTAAAATGAGCAACAAGTAAAAGAAAAGAGTGAAATTGTTTTGAAAAACAAAAATAAAAGTTTCAAGGTTGGAGATCAAACTAGTGAAAAGAAGGTTATAATAGGCCCATAATGGGAGATAATAATAGTGGAGAAGAAGGAATAAATCATCAGACCAAAATTAAAGAAATATCCATGAAGGAACAAAAAATAGAGGTTTAAGTGCTCATGGTTGATTATAAGAAGTCTCAAGAACACAATGAACATGTTGATTTTGTTATCTTGTTTATATTATTTAGGTATAATAATAGTAAATAAGGATATAATTAAATATAAATATGTAAATATATTTATCACTAAATATTATTCATCAACTTTGTAGGCAACTAATCACAAACAAACACAAAAGAGACTACACCTTGTACACCTAACTGAACACATATTCGAAGGTAAAATAGATCCACATCAACTAAATAGGTTATGGGATCTAAGAGGGTAAAAATAAATAATCTTGGGTAATCAAGGTAATACTATTGAATAATTTAGATCACAAAACCAAACATAAAGAGTAGCAATGATTCATGAACAAGAGCTCATGAAAGTTTTCAAGGTTGGTAGTTTGATGTAGGAGCATCATTGTCATCATGCAAAACTATACTTGGTTGGGTTGATATAGAGTCATAATATTTTTTTCAATGTATTTATGAGTCTTAATAAGTTATTCAAGTCATAATAATCCTTTCTAAGGCACTAGGAGTTATTCTAGATCCTTTAAGAGGCTTTTAGAGAGTTTTCCCTCTAAAATTAGAATTAAAATTTTCCAATAATTTTATTATAAATATATGCATAATTTTAATAATTAAATGGTATTTATGAGTTTTAATTGGCCTTATTTAACCTTATTACATGTATAGGATTCTTTAAAATCTTGTTAAGTCAGTGTTTATCTAAAAAGCCAAATAAAGTCAAATGTAACTACAAGATAATCATGATTAGTTTAGGAGAGCATGAGAGAATGTTTAAAATATTAGTTTAATGTAATCTTATAAAACACTTAAAATAACTTATAATAATTTATTAAAATAATTTGGAGGCATTCAAGACTTTTCAAGGGATAAAAAGACCAAATTTTCACTATTAGGAGGCCTAATAACAATTTGCAGTGTAAAACAAAGTTTTGAGTATTAAAATTCAAATTTTATTATTAATAAAGGTCATTAATTAATTGAAAATTGTTTAATAATAATATATAAATATTAATGAGTAGTATTTCATCACTTTTAAAGTGTTTTTTAACTTTAATCTAGATTTATATTGTTGGAAACTCTTACTAGTATACTTTATATGCATATATAGTCAGGAAAGTCACTTAAAACACTTGTAGATTAATGCATGAATTGAATTTGAATATTATAATAGTTTAAGGAGTATTATAATCCTATATTTTAAGTGTAAAAATTATCTAAAATTTTCTAGTCTTCATGAACAATCAAAAAACATCTCATAGTCTAAGTGTAACCTGAGAAACCCTAGACCAAGGTTTTTGAAGAGAAAATGGTCTACAATTTGATCTTAACTAGTGAAATTCTCAAAAAAAAAATGTATGAAGTTAGTGAAGTGTTTTTTTGATCCAATCCACATATTTTAAATTTAAAATGAGTCTTGTAGTGTAATATATAATTGAATAAGTACTATGTTTTCATAGGTGCATGTTGAGAGACCTGGGAAAGAATAAGAAATAATTGTTTTGCATTTCCTTTTTACCTGAACTTATGTTTTAAGGTGTATTCATGCTAGTTGACCACAATAAAGTGGTTTTAAAGGAAATTTAAATCATTAGTTTTTTATATTGATCAAAATATAGTTTGGGGATTGAAATAGGCCTACACAAAACTAGAATAAAATTGTTCTTAAAGTACTCTTTTAAGAAACCAATAGTCTCAGGATTGGTTTCTCTTAACTATAGTTAAACTATAATAATTTTAAATGTCACTAAAAGGACTAGTAAGAATATCCAATATATATATCACCTCTTCTTGATATTTTATAGGCCCCTCATAGTATTGTAATAATCTTTTTGACTAAGTTAATTTTTGAAATATCAAGTGACTTGATCAGTGTTTAAATCTATACAAAACAACATTTATTAAAACTTAGTATCAATACCTTAAACCTTTTATTAGTTATGTAGATTATATTGGGTAAAGAAACAAGTTTATAAGTTGAGAGTGTTCTAAGAAATACCCAAATGATCGTCTTATAAAATTTTCAAGTTTCTTTGAGAGAATTGAAAGACAAGAAGTTATATCTATGAGGTTTTGTCATTGATCTTGAGCCCTTAATGGCACTCATGAGTTGTTATGTTGAGAGAGAGAGAGAGAGAGAGAGAGAGAGAGAGAGAGAGAGAGAGAGAGAGAGAGAGAGAGAGAGAGAGAGAGAGAGAGAGAGAGAGAGAGAGAGAGATGGTAGTACTTTGTTTAAAGTTGTCTTTACTAAGGTTTAAAAAATAATCCTACAATATATATATATATAGATATATATATATATATATAGATATATATATATATATATATATATATATATATATATATATATATATATATCTTAGAAGAGAGAACCTCAAATCAAGTGGATTGATAGTATCAAGAGTGTGTTAGAGCCTTATTGAACTTTTAGTGTTTCTAATTGGTAAGTGTCTAATTAAAGAATAAAAGTGAAAATATTATTAAGAGTTATAGGTTTTATTTAATAGACTTGAATATAAGAAAGATCATTTTTTTGGTCATTAGAAATAAACTATGTGAATAGTTTCATACATACATTAAAATGGTATAAATTTTATATAGATAAAAATATCAATCATATATTTGGGTAATATATCAACTATATACTCATCATCAAAATCTCTATCCATCAACCTCACATCTCTGGATGTGGAATCACCTGGGTTTAGTTTGGGTCCCTATGCCTGAGATAACTCACATGCCCTCTCCTCATATGACCATATTTAGCACATTGTCTCCTCATCTTCACACCACAAAGTGTCATATCAATCAACTATAACTAGTAGAATTTTAGTGGATCTACAATCCATGATGTGTCATCTATCTAAATCAGCATGTATCACCTTATGCTCACTGGTTATAGTGTGATATATAGAAAATACCCTCACTAAAATATTAAATAAGGTTGTATGGGCACCCAAAATTTCAACAACATTCTCAATAAACCCATTGATAGCTATGTCCATGGGTACACTCTAAGGGCCTACACAATAATATATACCATGGTATCCCACTCCTCATTTCTTATAGATGAGACATATAATAATTCAAGTTAGCTACATCTAATATGTAAGATACTATATCAAATTGAATATAAAATAAAAATGCATGTACATGTGGATATGATAGCCACTACATCTATAGGTGATAGTCCCATAAGAGTACTACCAAATCTATCTACTCCTACATCTCTATGTATCATAGGTATGGCACTAGGTGGGGAAAATATAAATGGGAACAATAATGTCTAGTGGGCCCTTACCCACCACTATATATAGCCATCAGTACACCCTACATAGTCCCTTATAGATAGGGTAATGATGAGATATATTTTATCACTAAGACACGATGATAGATCCATAAGTGTTAGTGTCATCCTATCATTAGTCATATGATAACTTTGCATTATATGATTGCATGAGTATGACATTGATGGAACCCCATATTCTATGTCAAATTGTCACAAAACATGATCATACTATAAAATATAATATACTCTAGGAGTCTCATCAACCAACCACATACTGATCTAGATCTTCTAAAACTCATGTCCATCCTTGAACAACCCAACAAATGTCCTATATAGATGCCATGTGATCTGATATTGTGTTAATATATCCAAAATAGTGTAACAATCCATCATGGTATGAATCTTACCATGGGGGATTACCCACCTTGTTGAAAATATATGAGGATGGGCTGACCCTGCTAGAGGTCTACTAAGGGGATGAACTAATATAATATTCTTCTAAGCCCACACATATAATAAGGTACTAAATCCAATACCACCACCATAATTCTCTAATGCAAATAATTATATATCTCTATATAAATGGGTTAGTATGGTATGACCATAAGAATATCTAGTGCTCTCTACCTTAGTATGTTAGAGCATATGATACATGTGATATGAAATCAAAACTGTGCCACCGTATACTACTATAAATGAGACCAATTATACACAAATGAACTTACATAACTATAAAAAATCACATATAATAATGCTATCAAGATAAATCATGTTATTTAGATCTACATCTATTTCTCTCTACCCAATAAAATATATATGGGATCATTAAATGTAACCAAAGCTACCATCTCAAATAACTATGTCCCGTTACCATTCCAGTTGGTTAACCTTCAGATCAGTGTTTTGACAGCTATTTTTCATGGTCATATTTGTTGGTTATAGGTCCCTGTAAAACCTGGTTTGGGTACTATTCTATAATCAGGTTCTTTTGTTAACCTGGTAGTGCTTTAAGGTTTTTCTTTCACCTTGTGTAGGGTTTTGGGGTCCCTTCAAAACCTATTTTTACCTTAATCTAAACTATGTCCCGTTACCTCTAATAGGAAATGGGAAAATGTGGTACACATCCTCCAATGTAACTATCATATCCCCTATTGAGAACCATAGAGTGCAAGTATTTGGGTTCTATGTTTCAAATAAAGTCATCAGAAGGTATATGTCATATAGAATCTACTCTAATTAGGACACATGAACTAATATAACCTAATCTATCTTGGCCCATTTAGTTACATCCATACTCAGATCCACTAGGGTGAAAAAATGTCTGGTTCATGATAGAAATCTTGAATGTGTATATTTTTCTAAAAATAATAAGGATAAAAAACAAGTTATTAGTCATTATATTCCAATAATAAACAAACTGATTTTATAGTTAAAACCTAGAAAAACAAAAAATAAAGTAGTTTCAAATGCTAGCATCAACACATGACAAAAATGTTAGATAGTTACATCCTAATTTGGACACTAGCATCGACACACCAATTATATTATCCAAAGTTTTAATGGAAGTGTCCATTGACTCTTGAAAAAAATAAAGAATATATTTAAAAGGATAATAAATAAAAAATAAAAAATTACCATTCATTTAAACTTGAATCTACTTACCAACTCATTGAAATCCTATCTAAGTGGGTCTATCTGAAACACCTCAAATTATAGTGGTTATGGGGATATACCACATGGCATTGTGTTTTTCTACTCCACACAAATTTTTAATAGATTTAGAGTGAAAATTAATTGAAAATTACATTAAAATATTCTAATATACACCTTCTATAAGAAATTGAAACACACGTTTTGAGTACTATTTATCCAAATTTAAAACCATGAGTGGCATTGGGATCTAGAAAATGATCTCTTTTAAATTATAGAGAATTCAAAAAAATTTAATAAATACCAAAAATCACCTAAATTTTTGCTTATCCATAGACATTATAAATTACAAATGTTGCCAAAATAATGTTACATTCTTGTGTACCAACACTACTAGGGTAAGAATTTGGTTTCTATACACCTATGTATATGACATTGCCATTTTTTATTTCATGATGAGGTGGCTACAATATTATATTTCTCATCCTCAAACAAGGTGGGAATACATTATATGGGTCATGTCATAATGACATATATTTTACATATTCACAATTTAAAATTCAATAGGGGCATGTTATGGGAACATGTCATTCACATTTATTTAGAATTTAGTATATCTAGATTATATTAGGGGTATATTTTAGAAAAGTGTGCTCCAAATTTATACGTAGCTCTTAGGTTATCCATATTATAGAGGGGGAATGATATGTAAACATGTCATCCACACTTATTCCATGCTAAAACTCTCTAGATATCAGGCACAATATATGTTCCAAATACATGTTTTGGTTAACATTCTATGCATTGGTATTACCATTATGTATAGATTACACATTGGTGCTACTTATGCAAAACCAAAAGGCATAATATACATAGACTATTATATTCACACTAGATCTGACATGGGGTATGAACAAGGGTTCATTCATTATATGTACTTAAACATTGATCTATCTTCTAGATTCACTATATTATCATCAAATTTTATCACATTATGGACTATCACTTTATCATGGACTTTATCACATCATGAAATGATAACCATATGGAGCTATCATAGACTATTATTTGAGGCTTATACTTCTATAGTGGTTAGTTATATTTATAAATTAGATTTATTAAATCATCTAATCTCAATAGGTTATTCACTTGAGTTGTAATGGATGGGAAATGATACTCTCGAAGGTCGAGCACTACTCTTCCTATCCTGGGTTGGGGGAATGACCACCTCCCAACTGTTACTACTCCAAATATAGCACCACTAGGGTGAAACCTAGTTGAACACTTGTGGAATCACTCATCTTCCTATCTGGAATATGGATGAGGTTACAATTCCCCTTTTAATTCTCAAGTTTCCAACATTTTGGAGTCATTACTATGCAACACATAGATATGTGTATTATATCCATACTATTTATTTATGTTTCTTTAAATTATTGTTCATATACATGTTATATATGTTGATTAATTCATGACATGATCTTCATTATAGGTAATATTTATCCAAAATGTTCAAAGAAATTTAAATCAAAGACAAGGTGTGTTTTACACACCAAGGTATACATTTTATTTTCATTTAAACTAGTAATTTCAGTTTTAAGCATTACCAAAGGGGGGAATGTAGATACCCATATTTGGTACAAGAATAATTTCACAGTATTTGTTTATAGATTTTTGCATGTACACTTCTCTTTACTGAGAGTTAGATATCTAGTAGCATAATCTTATATGGAACTATTTGGTTCCATATTTTTTTAGTTTCTTTATCTACCCCTATGGGACTCTATGTTGTCAAATTATCTTTAATCCAATGTATCCCAAGGAACCCTACATATGTTTTCTATTATATTTTTGTTTTCATCTTCTAGACACCTAAATCCATCTTGGACTCTTCCATTGATGCAAGTGTCTAACCATGATGCAAGTGTCTAGACTTATATTTTTATCATATTCCTTATCTTTTTACCTTTTGATCATTTATTTATCCCCCTTTTCTCATTATATTTTCAACTTTTCATGCACCACCAGGTCCTAATTCAAAATCAAGAGATCCTTATATATATAAATGTTATTATCTAATTACACCACCTACTATTTGATCAAAAATGTTTCTAATTATAAAATAATTTATATTCAAAGATATAAAATTTAATTATATTATTAAGTTGAATATCTGAAGCACTCAAAATTTCAATCTACTCTTTTATTTATTATATTAAGGGTTACTATAAGATAAATAGCATAGAGTAGCACAATTACAATTCCATATACATAACTAAGAGGGAAACTAAATGTGAGTTTGAAACCTTTTTAATATCATTGGTTATGTATGTAGAATGTAACAACATTTAAGGTTTTTAGGGCTAGCTTGACTCATGTGTTAACTACCTTTTAATAAGTTATAAGAATTCAAAGGTAAGGATAGTAGGGTTTTATATTATTGGTTATATATCATGAAAAAGTATACACATTATTAATCAAAAAATAGTCACACAAATAATTTTTAAGATTTAATAAAAATTGGGACCAAATTCTATACATGCCCTAGACTAGACACCTACATTGAAGGTAGATTGATGTAGACAAAAATAGGCCAACCTTCTGGAGGCCATAACTTTTTAAATGTAGCTCCATTTGAGATCTTTCACATGCCAAAATTACCATATCAAAAATTCTCTATAAATATCCTAAATGGTAAAATTAACCTATCAGACAAAATTCAATTGAAGTTGACATCTAGACCTAAAAATATACAATTTCTAAAATTAGGAAATTCCCAAAAAATTCATAAAATGGTAATTTTGGACCCTCATATGATCATTTATGGCTTAAAAAATATATAAAAATTAAATTTAAGTGGATAGGTATGCTTAGGGCAGAAATAAAAAAAATTTATGGTTGTTTTAGCATGTGGAAGAGCTCAAACAGAGCTATGGGTCAAAAGTTATGGCCTCTGGAAGGGTGGCCTATTTTTTCCAAATCATTAATTCATTAAAAAATAATTTTGGACCATCATTTATGAAATCCAAAAAATATTTAAATAAACTCTAAGTGGATAGGTCTGCTTATGTAAGTAACAATTTTTTTGATATGGTCACTTTGGCATGTGAAAGAGCTCAAACAGAGCTACGAGTCAAAAGTTATGGCCTTTGAAAGGTTAGCCTTTTTTTTTTGCATCATAATAAATTTGAACCTATAGATGTTGGAGAGAATATCATGATGAGAAGAAACATGATCACTCCAAGGAAGGAAAAAGTATAGAATAAAGAAGGTGGTGATTCATGGCTATGATCAAATATTTTTCAAACAAGATGTACTTTGGGTGGAAAGGTATGCAAAGTAATTATAGATGGTGGTAGTTGTGAAAATATGGCTTTTAAAGAAATTATAGAGAAACTAACTCTATAATTTGAAAATCATCCTAATCCTTATCAAATTTCATGGTTTAAGAAAGGGAATGAAGTTACAGTAGATAAAAGGTGCTTAATCAAGTTTTCTATTGGAAAAAGTTATAATGATGAAATATGGTGTGATAGTATTCTGATGGATGCATGTCATGTGTTATTGGGAAGATAGTGGAAATTTGATAGGAAGGTAATTCATGATGGAGCAAAGAACATGTACACTTTTTGGAAGGGTGGTATAAAGGTAGTTTTGTTGCCTTTTAAAGAGGAAGAGAAGATAGAAAGCATGCTCTCTACTAAATAATTTATCCAAGATATGAAAGTGGAAGGTTATTTTTATGTATCAATATCAAATAATGAAGACACAAAAGTGGTTCAGATACTAATGATGTGGAAAAAATAGGCCAACCTTCCAGAGGCCATAAATTTTAACCCATAGCTCCATTTGAGCTCTTCCATGCACCAAAATAACCGTATAAAAGAGTTAATTACTGAACTAAGCCACCCTATCTACTTAGAGTTGATTTAAATATTTTTTGTAGGCCATACATGATCAAATGAGGGTCCAAAATTATCATTTAATGAATTTTTTGGGAATTTCCTATTTTTAGAAATTATATATTTTTAGGTTCAGATGTCAACTTTAGTTGAATCATCTGATAAGTTAATTTTATCATTTAGGATATTTTGGGAGATTTTTAGAGCTACACACACTTGCATGTGAAACTTAATATAAATAAAAGAAACTAAAAATATATTGAAATATCCTAAATGCTAAATTAACCTATTAGATGAAATTCAACTGAAGTTGACATTTGGACCTAAAAATATACAAATTTTAAAAATAAGAAATTCTTGAAAAATTAATTAAATGGTAATTTTAGACCCTAAAATGATCATGTATGGCCTCTAAAAAATATCAAAATCAACTCTAAGTGGATAGGTCATCTTAGGGAAGTAATGAACTTTTTGATATGGTTGTTTTGGCATGTGGAAGAGTTAAAACAGAGCTAGGGGTCAAAAGTTATGACCTCCAGAAGGTTGTCCTATTTTTTTTTAATAATATATGCATGCATAAATGCAATTTTGTGGGATAGACATAATCATCTTGAGGGAAAAGACAGTCAAAATTTAGAGTAAGTAGATTACAAGAACTGTTCACTATCATGAGGTAATTTTATATCATTGTTAGAGTCTAGAATAGAACATGAACTAAGATTTGCTTCCTTCTTCCCTTGACTATCTAGTATTTTATTGTATTTATTGCACATGTATACATAGGAATTTTTTTTAGCTTGGCATATATTACTAAATTTTGAACATCTTTATATTGCATTAAAATAGTTTTATTTGCCTAAGTGTGTTTGTGTAAAAACCGAAAATAACTTTAAAAAGTACCATGATATTAATCATGCACTTTTATACATAGTATACTTAAGAGATGGTTACTTTACTATATGCCTCAATGATATATCTATCTAGACATAACACTTTGTGTGCCTTTATGTTCAATATGTTACATATATTCTTCAATGACAATTGAAAATTTATATGATAACATACTTTAAAACATGATGACATAATATTATATGAAAATATTTTTATCATGATAGAATTAAATCTTATGATGAGATGACTGGCTTGTAGGTTAGATCCCTTGTCTCAAAAATGAGGCATCGCAGTGGCATTTTTCTAGATATCCAAACTCCATGAATACATCTGGGACATAATACATGTTAAAATAATACAAAGTACATATTTTAACAATTCAAAGTGATTTATAAAGAAAAAATATGATATATATTAACATAGTTATATAGATTTTTGGGGCATATGACATGCATGTATACTCAATTTTAAAGACATGGTATAAAATTGTATATAATTGAATGAATGTGCATGGGCAAATGCTAAAAAATTAAAAGTTTAAAGTTACAGGTTGAAAATAAAATCATAATTGAGTGTATATATGCATATAATTTTATATCATTGGAACATATTAAGAGGTAACATGATACTCATTCATGTTCAAGATTATTCAAAGATGAAAAAATTCAATGTTTTAAGTTTTCAAACATTTAAAATTATAAAGTTTCAAAGATTAAAAAATAAAAATATGCTTATTCAAAGTTAAAAAAATCATTTCAAATCAAATTTTATAATAAATATTGTCATGATGGGGGCATAAATACTCATTATATTTTGATCATTCAAGTCTAGAATCTAGATCCATCTATAATACTATTATTTAAATATTTGTTGGGTGATGTATTTTTTATTCTAGTGACACTCAACAACCTTAGTATCAATTCTAGATAATATATCATGGTTACACATTTTTTTGTAAGTACACTCGGTACTATTCCATTTTTATGAGAATTAAAACAATGAATATTTCCAACTCAAGTGCTTCATTAGTTATTCAAATTTGGGACTTGATCACTCTTAATTCACCATTGATTCAAAATTTACCAATGCTTCAATAAAATTTCATATCCCACTCTTCAAAAACTACACTAGTATTAATAAGGGAAGTGAAATTAATAATTAGTAGTTTTTTATTTTTATTTTTATAGGGGGAGGGGAAATAAAAAACTACTAATTATTAATTATTGGGGGAGGGGTTTCATATTTATATATCTATGGATGGAAATTGGTTTCATCCATAGGCCTATAAATGTGATATCAAGCCTTTTTAAAGACTTTAAATGTGTAGATAACTATTAAAACATCATTTTAAAAATGTATCCCTTTCATGCATTTTAACTATGATTGGATAGGGAAAAAATAACATATTGGGGGTGATTATTATTATTATTATTATTATTATTATTATTATTATTATTATTATTATTATTATTATTATTATTATTATAATATTAAACTTTAAGGAAACCTTGTTTCCTTACTTCATGTTTGATGTGAGGTAGCCTGGGTAAATTTTATCTTCAATTTAAAACCTAGACTGTATAGTGACTAAATATGTTTCCTGTTTGGTTTATAAATTTTGTTACAAATTTGGGAGTTTTTATTAATTTTTTAACTACAGTAATGAATTTTGTGTGGAAATTTTAATTTCAAAATTTTATTGACAAAACATTGTATAGGTTATGTATGATGATTACAAGTTATATTAAATGAGCTATGAGTATGTTTCAATAGTGGTTGCATTAAAACTTGTGATATTTGTTGTGAGTTTTAGAATGGAAATAAAACAACATATATTTGTAAGGAATACATATAATAATAATTATATAAGTAATGATAAACTCATTTTATCATGTTGGGTAGACTTACACTCATTTACATTAATATGAGACCTATAGCTACATCCTATTCTATTATATATATCCATGCCGAGGTATTCAAGTTAAAAGGCATTTTATATTTGAATGGTTATTTTGAACTAAATTTATATTTATATGCAAATATTGTGTGTGTGTGTGTGTGTGTGTGTGTGTGTGTGTGTGTGTGTAAATACATTAGTATATTTGAGAACCTCTTTGAATAAATATGAACTTACATATATTTCCATTAGGAAATACATGTATAATTGTATGAGTATAACAAAATTTATGAGAATAAATATATGGGTCAATATATTTGGAAATGGTTATCTTGTTTATCTATAATTCCTTTAGTTTGAATGAACTTAAGTAATAAGAATTAGTGAAGATATGGTATACACTAAAAACATATCTTCAGGTGTTTGCATCATTTTGTAATGGTTATTTAGAAGTTATAAACTAATATGTTTGAATGAATGTAATATGTATGGGTGAGGGTTATGGATTTATAATAGATAAGATATGAAACTTATATGGATTAAGGAAATGATGAAATATGTATTAGAAGTTAAAGGTTACAATTAAGTAAATAAGAAGATTAGGGGCTTTAATAAAACCAAGAGGAGACTTGAATATGTCTTTATAATCCATCTTGAGCTTTGTCTGATTTATAATAATGAATTAATTAAGTATTACATCAGATATTAGATAGTTTTTGTTAAATAAAAAAGATAAGAAGTTTAGAAATTTAAAAAAAAAAATTATTAGATTTATTTTTGTCTCCTAGGCATATAAGCATAATTGGTTTTTGAATATAATTCATTGATAAGAACCCAACAAATATATGTTTATATGTCATTGTTGGTTCAATTATGGGAAATAATTTATTTTGTTGGGAAACATGGTTAATTTTACCTTGTATGACATGTATCATGTAATAATTTATTTGGAGTTGATAGTATGTTGCAATCTATATTTATTGTGCCTTGAATTATTTATAAAAAATCAATAGGCATGCTTCATTTGATAGCAGGTGATGGATATATGAGGGTGCTATCATGTAACACATATATCTATACCATGCTATATTATGATAGATTGTGATTCATTATAAGAGACTATGTGTGAGTGGAATTAAATCAGATCCATGAGAGATCTGATTTCTATAATGAAAAATTTGGCCAAAGTAATGGTATAGCTGAGACATTGTCATTCCACAATACTCTCTAGCTTGCATGTGTATGCATGATGTCATATTAGATAGAGGGTTATTTT
>JARHVA010001039.1:2147500-2155000 GCA_037957365.1 Torreya grandis | reverse complement strand
GGTTGATGTGCCAAAGTAAATGTCTTCAACTAAATAGGATACTCATATTGAATACATAGAACTATAATCACTTGATCTCTATAGACATACATCACATATCAATGTACTGAATGTGGTATTTCATATATTTTATGTATCCATGGACATCCTAATAACATGTTAAATGTCTTATTATTGGGAAAAGTTAAGAAACAAGTATAAACTATATCAATCCATACTATAAGTGGTAACATAATACCCCAAGAATATTTTATCTCTTTTCATAAAATCATTTCATTTTAGTTGTGTTAATAATTAAATATCTAGGTGTGTACCTAGACTAGTAATAAATGTCATAGTGAAAATATTTCAATTGACCTATTAGCCATCATAATATTATGTATATGATGTGAATTAATGAAAGGGTACATAAATAAACATGAATAAGTATGATCATTGTCAATAATATCATGATCATTGATTGTGGTTATAGGTATTTATAGTTTTTTACCTTAAATTACACCAATAAGACTATAAATAGGATGATCCTGCTTAGTGATATAATAATTCATATGAGGATGAAATTTTTAAGTCATATGTACCTAAGTATTAGTCTTGGTATCTTTCATCACATTATATGGGAAAGGATCAAAAAATGAATTCATATTAACATTAGGTTATAATATTGAATCATTCATAGGTGTATTAATGTCATTAACCTTAATAATATTATCCTTAATTAGATCTTGTATATTATATCACATACCAAATAATCTATTAGTGGAATGTCCCACACATCTATGCCAATTATAATATGCATTTATATATAACCCATTAGGTCATGCCTTTATCATATCAACCTCCATTAGTAGAGGGAGAGATATGAGATTTCACTCAATTAGCTTATGTAATACATTACAATGAGGTTTTGATAATCATGTAAACTTAATTATTTGAGGAGATAAAAGGATAATATTATTAGTAGGTTATGAAATTTTATTAACTCTTGCCTAAGCCTCATTATTAAGATCATTTTCCTTAGATTTCAAATATAATTTTCTTTGAAAATTATAATTATAATGTGCTAGATTATTAGACCTATATTTTATCTTATTAATAATAATTAGCTTAACTTCATGTTCTTTAGCCATGTGGCACATTTCATCAAATGGTGTAAAAAATTAAACATGATAGTCTCATGTAATGAAGCAAGTAATTTTTTATTAAAGGCATAATTTATTTTAATAATATCCATCCTATTTGTCCTTTTAGATAACATGGTCTTATTATAAAACATTTAATCACTGATGAGCTCATTAGGTCCTTTCTTGAGTTTTTCAATTTGAGCATAGGTCACCTTATCACTAATGTTGATATAAATTTACAATAATAACTAGTCATCCAAAGGATTAAAAACATGTAATAATTAGATATGGAGGTTATAAAACCAGCACTAGTCATAGTCCTTAAGACTCATTCAAAAAATGTTAGTCAACAACTTCTCATTAAATGCATAGTCTAAACATGTTTCATAAAATTCTCAAATATGTTGTTATATATCACCTTCACCATCATAAAGTATAAGCTTAGGTGATATAAATTTTGTAGATAAAGGATAATTGAAAATATCTAGGGCTAAAGGGTTCTATAATAATGCTTGATAATTAGTTGAATGTCCCATTTTAAAATAACCTTGTTCTAATTGACAAACTTTATCTTGAAGATCAAGATTAGTTTTAATAAGAGTATAATTAGTAGGAATATAATTTTGAATACTAATAAATGATGTCACATGATTAGTGATTCTATAATAAAAATATTATATTTTACAATAATATCCATTAAAAAAATGAGGATTAAATTATGTTTCCATTACACCATGGGTGGCCATTTCATGAGTAGCCATAGGTGTAGAGATATGAATAGTAGTAGTAGGATTATAATTATAAACACATATTATAGTTTATTTTCATATAAGATAGAAATAAATATAATTAAAGGGTTTAATTCTTTGTTCCTAAAATTTAGGTTCCTTAGTATAATTTTTATTATCATCTTTAGTTACATGTAATAATGTCTCAATCATGTGTATATTCATTTTAAGATAATTAAATCCTATTAGTCTATATCATCAAAACTATCATGAAAATTAGTACAATAATTTACCTTCTTAGTGCCCACATAAATTATATTTTCCATTATTATTATATGAAAATAAATAAAATCATAAATAATATCCAAACGCTATCATAAAGAAATTTGAGACCCTAAGAAGGAAAGATGAAATCCTAAGGGAGAAAAACTAGGGTTTTCCATGTTAAAAAATATTAGGTTCACCTTAATGTTTTATATATTTTTGTATTTAGGTGATCTAAACAACATGAAACTATTTAAATTTAGATTTTTCTAGAAGGGTCATAAACTATACAAATCTAAATTCCAAATAAAGATTGATTAAACTTGTTAAAAATATAAATAACCAAGAAAAGAGAGGAGAGAAGGAACTTATCTAATATTTTTTAATACTTATCTTTACCTATGTTGTATTACACTAAAACTCATTATAAAAATACTATAACTATTAAAATTGGAAAATAGATTGTCAAAACCTAAATAGATGTTGTTGTCAAAGCCCAAACACCTATGAAAACTAGTATTTTCCACTTTTTATTGACACTACCTAGATTGAATGTGCTAGTTTTTTCTATCAAAAATTAGTATGCATGCCTTTTTGGATGGGTTTTTATGTTTTCTTGATGTCAATTCTATTCACATATTATAATTTTACTTACTTTTCCCTTAAAACCCTAGCTCCACTTTTTTCATAAGATAGAATTAAAAAAATGGGGTATAAATATGGGTTGGACAACCTGAACCATTTATACCTAAGTTATTGATCATTTTATACATTCCAATACTCTAGAAAGGACTCAAACCTCACATATTTTTCACACTTAAGTGCATATGTGATCAATAATGATCCATTAGAATGTAATGTGACATTTTGGAGTTTTATAATTGACATCATGAAATTTTTAAATTACATTAGTGTTTAGACTTGGATCTTAGGATTTATCCTTTGAAGGGATTATAAATTTCAATTATTTTGGATAATGTCTCAAGGATGTTCTAATGGATTTCTCAATTTTGTGAGGAATTTCCAAGATGAATGTTAGATAGTGGTAGATAGGTATGGACTTAGGTTTGATTTTTATTTATATGTGACTCTTTGGTATTTACACTCATTAAAAACATGGGAAACATGCCTAGTCTGACCCAAGGGAGATGTTTAAATTTTAAAATTAGTTGTTAAAGGTCCTAAGACACTGTCAATGAAGGAAGATGTATGTAGATACCATAGTGTCTAACTAAAGTCAACATTATCCAAAAATTTAAAATTAGGGATATAGAATATGTCTTGGAAAAATGAATGGATAGATAAATATATAGGGGATAGTATGAACAAGATTCAAATGTGTACTCACAAGTCATGTATGTCAAATACATGTAAAATTTGATGTTTTAAAGTGTCTAATACCAAATTTATGTGTTTACATTATATTAAACCATTACAATAAGATTTAAATAAAGCTAAAATTTAAGACATGAGATAATTTAAGGCCTATAAACATAATAAAAACACTCTAATGCTCATGAAATGTAAGAAAAAACATGTGGTGGATGATGGTGTTAGTGACACTTATGATCATTTTAATGATTCCAAGAGGAGGTTCAAAAAATTCAGCCCCTTTATCATCATAATATGGGAATCTATTTTCAATCACCCCATATTACAATCAAAACCAAGTTATTAACATTGATATTCATCAACCTATTAGCACTGATGGGCATAAAATAAAGCTTCCTAGGTCTCAAACTAAAATGTTTAATGATTCACATCCAAAACCCCAATGGTTTGACACCTACAAAAAAATGTTGGTTTCATGCTCATTTAGGTCATTCTCACCATAATTATTTATCTATTAATACCCTGACATATGAATTTCTCCTTGGTCATAACTTTTATAATGATTCAATGGAAAGAGATTGATATCAAGCCTTTGAGAAAGTTTCCAAAGTTTGTGAGGGTAAGATCATGTATGATGAAATTAATAAAGCTAATGATCACCTGTTTATCTATACCAATCCCATTGTGAGTCATTCTTAAAATAATCATATAAAAATAATAACAATACTTCACAATTATAAATTCATCCAACTATAAATTTAGCCTCATTCAGATCCCTCCTCTAACATCAAGAAAAATTTAGTTAACCCTAAAAATTTAAATAAGACATAAAATTTGGTTATCATGAATGGCATGAATCATATTATTACTCACAACTATTCTTTAAAAAATACCCCAACCCATAATAACTCTTATATCCTATCAAATTATTCAATCCTATCCTACATGTCAACATTCAATATTTGTCCCATCCAAATGTTTGAATTTGGAAAAAATATAAAAATTTGAAAAATTCACCCTTGTTGATGTTTTCATGATTTTATGTTAATTCAAATATATCTATAGTACTAATATAGTCTTTTTTTATTCCATTATATCTTTTGCCAAAATAATCACTTGTATCTATGTTGATATAGCCATCTAAATTTGTGCCAATGCAATTTTTTGTGTTTAAACTAAACCAATTTTTTTCTTCCATAACTATATCAGGCCCCAAATTAATATCACATGTGTTGATACATTTATTTGTAATTTATCCTACTATATCAACATGATGAATACCATCAAAACATGTCAAAAATAATTTTAGTCAGGTGTAAAAATACCTATAATGAAACTTAATGCTATTTAGACATGTATTAATTATAGTCATATTTAACATTCACAATAAAATTTAATAATGGGATCCATTGAATAACTCTATAATCTCCCTAATCATATCCCTTTACTTAATCTTATGAACACCTATCCTAAGCATTAGAATTTCTTAAGTCAAACTCTCTTTACTATGAACATGTATTAGCCACCATGTATGGGGTATGAAGCCACTTTCATAGGTTCCAAATTAAGTATCATGCAACAATTTGAAGGGATGTATATCAAAATCCATAGGAAAATTTACCAAGCCTTATGTTTAATATTTACCATCTAGGTGATGATCCATAATGAGATTCTTATTCATGCAGATGACCCTCCTTTTCATTAGAATGAAAATTAATGACATATAATTAAATTGATCCCTTGATATGAAGGTACCAATAAATTTTTAACCTATTTATTATTCATTAAATCCCTTGGTTATTATAAAAATATACTTAATCCCTACCCTAGTATGTGCTAATGATATAACCAAAGATAAATGACATCCATGTGGTGTAATTTGTTTTCCTAATATGGTACATCCTATTATGATTATGATTATATTTATGGTTTTAAAATTTCCATTATCCTATAATATCTTCTTTTTTATGGCAATGTATCAAATTCCCACACTTAGGAACTATACATAAAATTAAATGCGATACCAACCCTTTAAAACATAAAAAATTACATTAAAATTGTGTAATAAAAATATGTACTTTTAAAACCTATCCAAAGTATTCATTATCATTAGTATCGATGCTTTAATTTTTTGATTGATTCAGTTAGAGGTTATAGTGGACACCCCAAGCTTGTGGTAAATATCCCACCCAACCACCTTGATTCAGACAATGATGAGCTTGATGAGATATAACATTAAATCAAAAAATTTGACTTTATTCTTAATATCATAGCTTAGTTTACTCTTACCTTGCAACCTAGTCTCAAAAGAGGCCAACTGATGTTATACATGCACCAATAATTATTTCAAATAAATATGATACTATTAAACCTTATATAAATAATTTTTTTAGTCCCTCCATATGGCTTTGACCACTCTAAATTATGAAAATGTTTATATATTAAATGTCCCTCATTTTTTTGGATACATCCAAGCAAATCATGTGGAGGTCTTATGTTACCAAACCTCTCTCAAATAATTTTATGACCAAGTGTCTTTCAACCCTAGTATAAACATGATTACCCTTTCTTATTTTGATATGCATAATGCTTCCCATCATTTTGACATTCATATCCAGATATATAATGACATATTTCCCCACTTATTTCAACATCACAAAATGTCTATTCCAACATACTAATACTTTTTTGACTTCTCATTATTGGTTTGCTATAAAGTCAGATTTTAGTTCAAATGTACTTGATGTCCTTGATATTATTAATTGTATTCATACCATGCTCTATTATAATTTATATATTAGATCATTATATTTCACTTTATTATATAATTCATTAATTTTTTTCCTCCAATTTTTTTGCCAAGATAATTTACTTACCATTCTTAAAGTTCTTTCCCAAAGAGATAGTAACATAAATTATGACTTTTCATAATACCTCCGAACATTCATACCTAAATTTTAGAGCATATAAGAGACCTTTATACTAGTATAGTTCACAATAATAACCTCCTAAATATATTAAACCACCACATTCATCTCCACCTAATAAATTATGTATTTTTCACAAGATGAGTACACATTCTTTGACTAAATATTGATATTTTCAATAATATTTATATGTAATTAATATCAATGTCATTAAATTTTATTTGCATGTAGATATACCTCCTTAAAAGGTGACTCTAGAATACATCTTCAAAAATTGGTAACTATATATTTTTTGTCATAAATTTTCTACCCATTTTAAGGATGGATATAGAGCCCTTTAGTAGCATTTCCATGGGTTTTGAAGGCTAGAGCCTCAATCTACCTAATAACATTCACATGATACCTCCCACAAGGAGAAGAAACCTCCCTTTTTTATAGAACCACCTATATGGATGGATTATTTTTATCAAAATTTATCTTATTTATATTTATATGACTATACTCCTTCCCATTTAGTTGCTAATAGTTTATTTTGTATGAATCATTAGTGCATCTTGTTCCCTTAGTGCATGTTGTAAATAATGCATCGATATCATGGTTAGGATAACTCATGGTACATAATGAGATATTTTTATTATTTTATCAACTATTATTAATGTTTACACTCTTTATATTTTAATATAGTTATTATTTCCTCATTTAGTGCTCTTTTATCTACATTCTAACTCTTTTGCCTAGTCTCAGGCTTTATCCCAAATAACTCAAAAATGATCAAGTTAGTTATTTTTTATCCCCTATGTTTACAATTGTATTTTCCATGGATATTTATTGTTAATTACTAAATATGTCCCTCTTAAACTATATAAAACTTTATTAATATAATTATTTTCCTTCCTATATTAACTTGACATGACTAATGTAGTTTTTTTTGGTACAAATCTTTATATTGTATTGGTATAGATCAAATCCATTGGAATATTAGATTGGTAACTTTCAGTAGTTGGATATATGTACATAGGGATAACGTATCTCATTTTTAAAAACAAACATACATGATTATTCTCTAATTATGAACAAACACATTATTTTAGTAGAAGAAAATTAATCAGGGTACATGAACTTATT